>KK116476.1:228069-240998 GCA_000611955.2 Stegodyphus mimosarum
TCATTATAATATTATAAAATTTATTATTTAAACGGATAAAATAGAACACAATCACATATATGATTTAATATTCATTGCAATATTGATTATGCATAAGATATTATAATAGTGATTACTCATGTGGTTTAATACTAATTATAATATTCTCTCTCTCTCTCTCTATATATATATGATTTAACATTAATTATATTGTTGGTTATAAGTTATTTGCTTTGATTGAGTATTGTCTTTTCTTTTTATATTTGCAAGCAACTGAGTATGTGTGACGTGATGCAGTAGAGCCTTTTTAAATTTTATTCAAAAAAATAATTATAAAGAAAAACATTTTATCTGAAAAGTGTATTCAATTTTATTACACATCGAATTTGTTCAGATTCGTATGCACAAAAAATAAAGTTCAGAATTAAATAAATGTAATGTTGGTCATATTAAATTGCTGTTTATTTTTTTTGAAATATTAGAAACAAGTAACAAAGGGGCGTAACAAAAGGGAGGCTAATAAAAGCAAAATTATAGTTAAGCTTGTGAAACAATTGGAAAGTGAAACTTCAAAAGAATTTTTTAATAACCACGAGTGTGGAGTGAAACCTTGAAAGGAATTCGTGTAAAGCTTTGAAAAAGTGACTAAAATAAAAATGTAGGTAGAATGTTAAAGTCTTCAAAATAAAGTATAAAAAATGCTTAAAGTATTTAAAATAAAGTGTGACAAGTGCTTAAATTGTTCTTAAAATCTTGTTTCTTGCTTTAAAAAGTGTAAAAAGGCGTGTAAAGTGAAACTTGTGAAGAGACCTGTTAAAGAAGTTTGGTGAACAAAATCCCAAAGTTACACTTAAATTTGTAACAGAAGTGCCAAAACAGACTGGATCTGGTGCTGTTGTAGGTACAATTGTATTACAATGTACCGGTTGTTGGACAATAATCTTAAGGTGAAAGCTGATTAATGATAATATTGACATTTCAATGTGATAATAACGAAAACTAAGTGATTGAGTTTCTAGATATACTTCATTACATTAGTCTTTGCAATCAACATAATCTGTCATTTTTTATTCTGTGTAATCAGTGTCAGACAAAAATGCTTTACACAAAGAACTTTATAATGCAAACTGCTGAAATTAAGATAGATCATTTGTGCGCAAATTCAATATATGGCGGAATATCGAAATGTTTATTTATATATACTTTATATATAAGATACAAAAACAAGTTTGATTTTGCTGAATGATGAGAGAAGTAGAGTAAGTAAGGTCTAAGGAAACATTTACAGTAATTTAAGAAGAAAAATTTAGTTAGAGACGTCTTTTATTCCTTGCAAAATTGTTTAATTTTTGCGAGGTTTGTACTTTAAGCAGCATTTCTTAACCTTTATATCACTGAGAAAACAATGAAAAACATTTATGGCTTATTACAATTAGGCTAATCGTCATTATTCCTCGCAGACCTTCTGAGGATTTTCCATGGAGAACCAGGCTTACAGGCAGCCTCTGTTGGGAAAACTGTTCTACATTCTATAACATCTCCTTCTAAATTCTACGATTTGTTTTAAGAAAACTTACACCTATAGTACTAAAATAGCTCTACGGGAATGGAAAAGATAGGCAGTAAAGACATTTATCGTAAAAGGTGAAAAAAGTATGAGAAAGCTGGTCATGAATAGCAAAACAGAATCACAAGAGTAATGGCTTAGGTACGCAAATTTTCGAAAATTTTTGAAAGCTCCTTTAATTGAAATGATCAGCTACAGTTGTAAATAAAAGTACATTCTGTACTGTTCGAGATCCTTAAGATTAGTTCCCCTTGAGCCTATGAGATGAAGATATGTAATTTAAATGCTTGTATCATAAAAGATTTTTTGTATCTTACACATTTGCTTTCATTTCAAAGCGTTAAACTCAGATTCTTTTGAGTAGTTATAGGTTTCATACTATAAGCGCTTCTGGAAACAGGTGCGGTTTTAGAATACTCATCTGGTACGTAGGTAGATATTGCACTACGGCTAAACATGTGAGGAATCGCACAATTTACTTTCACAAACACCAAAGCCTGATTGGATAATAGCTAAATTAATTGACTAAACAGTTCATAATAAAGAAAAAATTAATTATTCAATTTTTCTTCTTTTACTCCATTTTGTCTCAGGTTTCAGAGTATAGAAGCATACTTCCAGAAACTTTGGTTTCCTTTCACGTAGGAGATGAACTGCAAGAAGGATGGCATAGCATCGTCTGCCTGATCTGTCTGTCGTATAAGATTTTCTCTGTATATCGATATCAGTCATACACGTCTCACAGTGGTTGTACTTCGCGATACTTTCTCTGCAAGATGCATATACAGAAAATGGAAGAGCATATACCATGATACATCTAAGATAGGATGTCCGAGTATCAAACATAGTCATAAAAGTATATCTCAATTTAGTTTTCCACTTTACGTGTAATATTGGTGGTAACATAAGTCCCTCTTCTTGAGTAGGTAATCTGAAGAATTTTGTATATATGTAAATAATGTTAGTGAAATTATATGTAAAACTGTAGTATCTCTTGTGTAATGTAACATGAAGTGCCTCGAAAATGCGAAGCTTCACCGAAAAAATAAGATTGCGTGGACATGTCATTTTAACACTGAGGCTATTTCGCGAAATTGACAGACAGTGCCAAACAGGCAATGATTTTTGGCGAATAATTTTTGTCACCAAATTTGCTAAAAATTCGCTAAAAGTTGACAGTCTTGACGACAATTTTGGTCAGATCTCTATGTAACTGCAATTGGTCTCGCTCTTTAGATGCGCTTTGCATTGTGTTTTGCGCAACAATATCAGTGCTTTGAAGTGATAATTACTGACTGTGCTCTGTCATATTGAGAATAGCTGTACGAGTATTTTTCTGGAACGTTAAAAAACTATGAGATGTTTCTTTTGGGAAAATACAAAAAAAAAATTTTAAATAATAAAAGTAATATAAAAAAACTGTAAGGTTTCAGATTTTAAATTACGTCCAAAGGGGCGTTTTTTAAACGTTTTATGTGTTACCTTTATTTATTAAGTATTATGTCCCTAGCACTTAAACCATAAAATTCAGTTCAACAGCAATATCGCAAAATAATTTTAAAATGGGCATATATTTAGAATTTCCGATACACAGTTCCGCGCGCTGGAGATAAAAAGGTTTTTTTCCCGTGTAGTGTTGCCATTGCTCGCTTTGAAATCGTTGAGTTTGTTCATCAAAACTTCGTTAAAGTTTTACATAATATGGAACAGATAATAAAACAAATTCCAGATGCGCATATTCGAGTGGAAAAGTACGTTATTCAAAATTGGATGGGTGTAGACACCGTTGTTTTATCACATTTGGAGAAATATACATAGATTTCTGCAGATTCTTCATTATTTAATATCTTTAAATATAATACAGAGATGCAATATTTGGTGGCAAAAGTTTAAAAAGTGATTCAGACTTTTAATGTTTCCAACGCAAAATCGCAAAGCGAAAACAATAGTCCTTCAGGGGCAAAGCCTTTTGTACTAAAAAATGAGACAGCTTGTGTCAGCCTTTCCTGCATTTAAAGTAGAGATAAGAGTGTGCCAAGAAACCAAAGCAAGTCAAAAGGACATGAAAAGAGAAATTACTTTCATAATATAAAAAATTTCGAGGCTATCGAAGGCAGAATAAACAAGCTTGAAGGTAAAGTTGCAGAAATTCAAGAAAGAGTTTCTGCTGTCGAACAGCAAATCGAAGAAGCAATTTCTGTTGAAGAACAACAAATCGAACATAGAGTTCTGCCCTCAAACAACAAATCTTTGAGAGAACTTCTGTTGTCGCCAAGACAGTTGAACGTCTAAATAAATTAACAGTGACAGCTGGACGCAATGCTTACGCCTTCAAATTCCTATCCATGTTCTGTAGTCCATCTCTAAAGCTATCCCTGTTTGAAAGAAAGACCTCCTGGCAAGTGTACAAGATTCACTTATCTATTCTCTATCGTAGCAAACACAAATATATGAGATTCCTAAGCTAATGTTTGTCACCTCACCGCTTTTCAGACAACAGACGCAGCGGATATCCTTCACACTCAGCACGAAAAACAGAGACTGGTCTAGAAGCTCTATCCCGCGCGTTGGAGCTGCGTTTTGAAGAGAAGTGTTTAAAAGACCATAGCAGGTGTCAGTTAAAATCTCGCTTACAGAAGCTCACGGAAATATTCCAGGATTTGGAGAGGGATGTTGAAAGACAATCTCATCTTCCCTGTTTGAACTGCCCAACTGAAACTAAAGACATCTACAGACGTTTTAACCAGGCAATTCTGTGCCTTGTGGCGGAATAGTAATGAAAATAAAGCGACTCTAATGAGCTGAAGTGCAGTGGTGAAGTCCAAGTATGAAGGAATTGCAGAACACCCCAAGGTACGGGAGCTAAGACCACTGCCAACACAGAGGAGGAAAATTAATTAGCGGTCATTTCGCGGGCGGAGTTTTCCAGATACATGTATTAAGAAGCCCCGCTTTAAATTCATTGCTAACTTTGCTTAGACTTTTTGACTTTAACGAAATGTGTTTTACCTCTGAGCATATATAACCCTATTCGAAATTAAAGATGAAAGAGTTAAATCCGTCCACCAAATAATAGCTCAAGACGATGAAAGTGTGTAACCAAGAACAGAATTTTTAATTCCGGGATCCATAGCTGAAAACAGGAACTTTCAGTATGGCGTACTGAAATATCCTAAGAATTGTAACAGCCTGATAGGTGTATAGTCTTGGCACTCGCCAACCTATCGGCAGTCGTCATCTGGGCGAGATTTGCCAACGTAAGTAACAGGACGGAAGGTATTAGAAAATGCAAAGTGGTTGCATCATGTACTCCAGTGACCTGCGTTAAACGAACAAGTAGTGCTTCAGGCTTTGTGTCCTTCGATAAGTGATAAGTGACGGAGGGCGTGGGCACCATCCCTCTACCATGATGGTCAATTGGTATAGCGCCACGTCCTCCCTTATTTAGAGTCCGGCTTGAGGGGCCACAAGCGACCCTCGCACAGGACGCCCAATTCCAACGCCCGGACCGTACCGTCAGCAGTCATACCGACCAAATGCCAACGGGGTGGACTCCCGTCCAAAGTGTCCGGGCCCAGCATTTATTGAACTCGAATAAATAGCTTACATATATACATATATATTAACATACTTTTGCGACATGTTCATACATACAACCCGACCTAATTAAACACATAGATACATAAATACGTAAATGCCACTTAATACATAATAAGTAAATGCCTAAATACCTGTACTTGAGACTGAATACATTATACATACATATGTTATCATACTTTTGCAACATGTTCATTCATACAGACCGACCTAATTAAGCACATAAATACGCACATAAATATACACATAAATACACTTAAAGACATAATAAATAAATACCTACATACATAAAAACCTGAGAACTGGTTACGTGTGCGCATGAGGGCTAAATACAGCGTAACCTGGAGACTGAATGCATAGATATTTGCATACATTTGCGACAAACTGACCTAATTAAACATATAAATACCTAAATTCACAAATGCCGCTTAAATACATAATACATAAACACCTATATGCCTGAGAAAAATTACGTGTGCATATGAATACTAAATACAATGTTACCTGGAATCTGAATACATAAATAATAGCTTCTAATAACCTTACATATTATGCAGACCCCTGTTTTATATATATATCTGTAAGATAAAAAAAATAAATCAAAATTATAATTTAAATTAACCCCTAATTCCCTTTAATTCTCTCCCTCTGTTTTAAAAAATCGTAATAACTTCTTTGGATTGCGTCATTTCTACATCATTCCATTTTGCATGGCCTGCGCAGCGCTGATACGTAATAATTGGAAACTGAACCTTTCAACTCAAACCAAAACTTTTATCTTCGTGTCCTTCCATATTGGCTAACTAAGCACTTCAGTTGCTTTTCTCTTTGCTGCTTGAACGTAATTTCGCTCTTCTCGCCTCCTAGCGCAATAATATCAAAAATGTAAATGTTATTGAATAGGCACAAATAGAGTGTCAAATGATTGTGGCCACGAACGCCAACTGGGAAATAAAAATGGAATTAAAACCGCCTCGCCTGCCAAGTTTCTTCATTTTATATAGCTATTATGCATGGACGCTTCTCCGTTTTTTCCTTGCATTTTGTTATTATTACATATATCTACACGTTGCAAATATTTACTTTACGCATTTTACTTATCGGTACATATATCTTTGCGTAATTATCATTACATAATTTATATATATATATATATGTAATAATATTAATAAAAAAGTCTGAAGTAAATGACGAGCAGGAAAATTAACGTCGTAGAAGTGTTGATCTATAACGAATAGGAAATTGGAGGCGAAGGCACATTAAATCTTCATTTTTTATTTCCGCTTGTTGTGGCCACAATCAACTTGGCACATGAAATGTGCCTATTCCAAAATAGCTCACATTTTAGATTAATTTTCAGTAAGAAAGAAGAAAGCAGCAGACAGCAGTCCAACTAGACCGAAGCGTAAAGAGCAAGTGCGTTACGTTCAGGGTGAAATCCCAATTCAGACTGAGTTAGTTTTGGTTTACAATGCATTTTGATTGGATAGTTAATACTTCTGTAAAATTATTATTGGTTACTTGACTTTTAGTTCCATTTACATCATCAGAATTATGTAAGTGCCATATGGCATGGATCAATCTAGAAATGACGCAGTGCGTAGAGAGGTTATTATTTTTAGAATTGAGAAGAGAAATTTACGTTGTTAATTTAATCTTAGACATATTCTTTATTTTTCTTACATATTCCCCCCCGTCAAAGAAAGAAAGGCGTAGCGACAAAGAAGACTTTATAAAGGAAAAGCGTTAAAGCAAATGAAGAAAAAATAATTTGAAAAAATACCAATTTTGAAATTTTGACCAAAATAATTACTTACAAAATTGCAAAATATAAACTTATATAATTTATGTAGAATTTTTTAGATGATATTTTAGAGTCCTTTAAGAATTCAGTCCAAACGTTTTTGTAATTTGCAGTCCATATAATTAAATTTCTTCAGAGATGTCTTTGTAAAGCTTTGAACACAATATATCATAGTTGAAAAACCTTTGCACACATAACTGATTTTGAATAATCAAAATAAATTTCAAAATTTTCACAACACATCTAATTTTCATTCTTATAACTTATATTTTAACATCATAAATTTCATAATAGTATTGTTAAATTATGGTTTTACCAATATTGTCTTTCATTTGCAATTTCTGAATTTAACAAACTGAAGGCCTCGCAATACTTCTAAACAAACTTATCCATCATTAGGGCTATCCTCTTGAGCTAACCAGTGTGTTTTGCACTGGTGGCTCAGGGTGCCTAGGCAGTTACTTGAAAAAGCCTCCGTTCCTTACTTAAGGTAACTGGCCTTTGAGAACTGCACTACTACATTCCATAATAAAAATTATAATAATAAAACAAAATTATACTCAATCATAAAATGAGAGCCTTCAACATTATCTTATATGAAGAGGGTAAAAGGAACAACTGTACAGAGGTAATAAAAAGCCTCTGTTTCGGAACCAGTACTCCCTCAACATACTTTGTACTTTACAGCAACCCATAAATTTTTAACATGCATTAACCATAATTTCATATTACTTATCTGTACTAATTTCACTTATTTTTGTATCCACTTCATTTTTAGAATAATTATAAAATTCTTATTCAAAATTTTCAACACAAATTTCAAAATATATTTATGTTAACAACCTTCCAGAAAAATAATTAAATCTTCTTCACTAACCTCACTAAAGTATTAGAGTTCGAATTTTTAATATCATTTTCATAAAACAATACTATACTTTTAAGAAGCAGCAATATGTATTGAGATTTTCAATATAATAATAATGATTAGTAATTTCAATATGATATTTTTAGTTGCACTAAATAAAACCTTTAGAAAAAATCCAGACCACAGACTTAGAAATGAGACGATGAACAAATCTTGCAAGAAAAATCCTTCCCATTTTCACTGAACTTTTTCCGCATTTGAAAAAACACCATATTTGAAAAGTGAGACACTTGAAAAGCACAGCGTTAGAAGTATAGAGATGTCGTCACGCTATGGCCTTGAAACAGAAGAAACGCAGATCACAGCACCCGAACATCAGCGATCGTTGAAACTTTCAACACAAGGCATTAAATCAAATTCCTAATTTTTATTTCGCAGTTCCGTCACTGGAAACGGTTGAGTGTTCATTGGAGTAAACTTTCGCACATCACTTGAAAAGAGCCTGTACACATCCATTGGGGTTAGCAGCGGAGATCTATCCTACCGGCTCATTGTAATAATAATAAAAAAAAAAGTCTGATGTAAACGACGAGCAGGAAATTTAACGTCGTAGAAGTGTTGATCTATAACGAATAGGAAATTGGAGGCGAAGGCATATTAAATCTTCATTTTTTATTTCAGCTTGTTGTGGCCACAATCAACTTGGCACATGAAATGTGCCTATTCCAAAATAGCTCACATTTTAGATTAATTTTCAGTAAGAAAGAAGAAAGCAGCAGACAGCAGTCCAACTAGACCGAAGCGTAAAGAGCAAGTGCGTTACGTTCAGGGTGAAATCCCAATTCAGACTGAGTTAGTTTTGGTTTACAATGCATTTTGATTGGATAGTTAATACTTCTGTAAAATTATTATTGGTTACTTGACTTTTAGTTCCATTTACATCATCAGAATTATGTAAGAGTCATATGGCATGGATCAATCTAGAAATGAGGCAGTGCGTAGAGAGGTTATTATTTTCAGAATTGAGAAGAGAAATTTACGTTGTTAATTTAATCTTAGACATATTCTTTATTTTTACTGTCCAATCAAAATGCATTGTAAACCAAAACTAACTCAGTCTGAATTGGGATTTCACCTTGAACGTAACGCACTTGCTCTTTACGCTTCGATCTAGTTAGACTGCTTTCTTCTTTCTTACTGAAAATTAATCTAAAATGTGAGTTATTTTGGAATAGGCACATTTCATGTGCCAAGTTGATCGTGGCCACAACAAGCGGAAATAAAAAATGAAGATTTAATCTGCCTTCGCCTCCAGTTTCCTATTCGTTATAGATCAACACTTCTACGACGTTAATTTTCCTGCTCGTCATTTACTTCAGACTTTTTTATTATTATTATTACATATATATTGTAACCTGACTAATTTTAATCGTGCCAATGCGTGTGTCTCTTTAGGCTGCTTTATGCTACTATCACTAGGCACTTTGCCATAAATCAGCACCTAATGCCGAGAGTTTTGACATTATGTTGCAGACTTTTCGTACCAAATGTTTTTGTTTTATTAGGTACTTGCACTATGCCTGAATGTTTGTCGGGGGAATAGTCAGGTGTTGCCCAGCAGTGAGTTGGCAAGTAGTCACATAATGTTCGGCGTTCCTTGTGAGCAGCAGAGGCATAAGTCAGTGTTACTAATTCCAAAGTGTTCAAAGTAAACTGGGAATGGACCATGGCCGCTGATATACCGTATTAGTTCTGGGTTTCCGATGTTCCTTTCCGGGTCGACATATCTAATGTGGTATGCGGTACGTCGCCCGGTGGTGCTGGAGTCCCAATCCTGTTGCCACTTAGACAGAGCTTGCAACCTGATAGATCTTTTGAGATGTGAGAGTGGCCATGGAAGGTGGATGAACTGGCCTTTGGAGTTGGTGGCAGCCTCTTTGGCCTGTTGGTCTGCTATTTCATTCCCTGTGTGGCCAACATGGGCCTTAATCCATTTAAGGTAGATCTCTTTATGTGGGTTTTCCCTGAGACTACGTTGTATATCGGCGACCATTTCAGAGCTGTGATCTGGATTGGCGATTGCATGGAGCGAGGAAAGGCTGTCGGAGTGGATGATGCCTGGTGGTATATCCATATTTATTAGATAGCGTACGAATTCGCAGTTACTGCTAACTGATGAAGAGAGAAGTGCTGCAGAACGTGTCATTCAAGGAATTCAAGATATTTTCTCCCGCACATCTTTTCACGTAGGTCGAATCAGTTTGCTACAGTACAAAATGGATATGGGAGTCATTCACCAATCAAGCAAAATCCAAGACGTCTACCGATTGCTAAACAGGAAGAGATAAGCAAACTTCTAAAGGACCTGCGACAAAGTGGCGCTATCGAGCTTTCCGTAAGTCCTTGGGCCTCTCCTATATCCCTGTTCAGAAAGAAGGACGGTTCAATTACATTTTGCCTTGACTACGGGTTGACTACAGGTTCAACGACATTACGAAGAAAGACAGCTTCGTTCGAGAATTAACGACATTCTGAGCACCCTTTCTAGAAGTATGTGGTTTTCGAAGCTGCTTTAAGAGTGGGTATTGGCAGGCAGAGAGATATTCTGATAACCGAGAAAAAACAGCGTGTACTACGCGATAAGAGCTTTGGTAGCTCCAAGTGATCCGTTCGGATTTGTAATGCACAGGCCACATTCGAACGCCTCATGGAGACTGTGATGAGAATTCTTTCTTTCCAAAGCTCTCTGATAAATCGAGATGACATCAACGTCGTCCGGAAACGTTTTGACGACCATTTAGAAAATATAATTGATTCAGAAATTCAAAGATAACGGTCTAACGTTATTCCGTACCAAATATAAAATGTTCAGACAGGAAATTATTTGCCTTGAAGGTGTGCCCAGGCATCCAGGAAAAGAGTATACAGTTAAAAGTTCGAGACTCCCCGAAAATGTCCTTTAGCCCTGAAGTTTCCGAGGTTTTGCATCCACTATAGCAGATTTGTGAAGCACTTTTATTCCGTCCTAAGACATTTTCACAAATTTACAGACAGCAAGCAATTGTTCTTGTGCACAAAAGAAAGTGATGATGTATTTCACAAACTGAAAGAAGCTTTAGCATCTTCAACAATCCCAACTTACCTTTAGGTATACAAACCATTTATTCTTGAAACGGATTCGAGAAACTAGATTATCGGCGCAGTTTTGTCACAATAAATAAATATCCAAGAATGTGTATTGGCACACTGTAAGAAGTGTCTATCTAACATGGAGAGGGATTACTGTGTCATCAGAAAATTTCCCCCAAAGGTCAATTTTCTATCTAAGACTTGTGCCTAAACAGACTCAACTTCTGATGTAAATAATCAATCTTGACAGTGACAAGAACTATCGTTTATTTGATGGAGGGATGAGGCTCGGCAGGGACTGTGCTGGTATCACATTTTCTGCCTCTTAGTTGTGGAGACGTTACAGGTTAGATATCGAAGTTTCTCCATGGCGGTTTGGCTCCCCTTGGTCAAAAGTTGGGGTAGTCTACGACGTACTATGTTCTCTTTGTTGGTGACTACTTGCCCTTCGCCATTGAATTGTGTTACTTATTCCCAGGCTGTGTGCATTTAAATTTGTCCCCTTGGATAGTCCAGTGTGGTTATGCCTCCATTTGATTGGCTCTAGAGGTTGAGGCATTATAACCATGTAAGAACATCTTAAGCCTAGGTCTGAGAGCCCCTTCCTCCAAGGGTACTGCGTCAAAAGAGAAGACTTGCTCTCCATAGTTAAAGCCGTAGAACATTTCCACCATTTCGTTTACGGCAGAAAATTCCTGCTCCGTATACATCATGCATCGTTGACCTGGCTCTTAAATTTTAAGAATCTCGAATGCCAAATAGCCAGATGGATACATAGATTCCAGGAATACGGCATCACTATCTGTCATCCGAAAGGATCATCACATGGAAACGCCGAAGCCCTGCCTAGAAAGCTGCCGATATTATTCCAGTGTCGAAGCGAAAGTAGGGATGCTTAATCCGGTCGTACGTCAAGTTTCGAATTCAGTATCATCTGACTCAGAGGCATGGAGCAGTCAAAAAATACAGCAGGAAGACAGCGACATGAAACGTCTAACTGACTTAACAGTCTTCGAATAGGAACCCTACCTGACAGGACATTTCGATCTGTAGTCTTACGACAAATCAATATTGGGCAGTCTGGGAGTCATCCGAAACAGCGTCTTATAACGGGAGTTCGAATCGGAAGATTGAAAGCTATTCCGATGGCTGTTGATACAACCAAGCTCCCGGATCCTGGACGTGGGTAAAGAACTACACAGTAATCCGACAGGCCGAAGAAATGCAGCCGAAGGTAGCTGCAATATTACAAATAAGGAGCGCCGTTTGAACACGTCGCATTCGACATCATGGCATCTCTGACGATTTTCTTAATGGCAACAAATACCTTCAGGTTGTCAATGAGTACTTTACAGAAAGCACTGAAGCGTATCCTAACCCTGATCAAGAGCCTCTCATGGGAGCAGAGAAAATGATACATTGTATTTCCCCGTTTGGGATTCGCTCTACAATTACATTCCTATCAAGGAAGGAATTTCCTCTGGGTTGCAATTAAAGAACTCTGCAAGTTACTTCTCATAGACAAAACCCAAACGACACCTTTACATCCACTTTCAGACAACATGCTAGAGGTTTAACTAAACTATCCTTAAAAATTACAATAGATGAGGAAAGATCTGTAGCTGCCCTCGAAATCGATTGAGTGTTCTTTTTTGTAAATGTACGCCAAATACAGGGTTGTTTCAGCGAATTTTATTATCCTTAAAAACTCTCACTAATGATTTCCGGAAATCAACAAGTACTGGGACCAGAAGTTACCTCGGTTCTTACTGGCCTATTGCAGTGCTATCCACAAGAAAATCGCCTGTTCCCCATCCCAGATGCTCTTCGTTCGGGATCTTAAGCTGCCTTGTGATCGTTTGTTTGGTTGGCTCTCAGGATGGGCTTTATCGCCTGAAGAGTACATATAAGATCTCTAAGCACGGTTTGAAATAATGCATAATTTTTGCACGAGAACGGGTCATTTTGGCGATGAAGAAGTTGAGGAC
>KK116476.1:244877-330444 GCA_000611955.2 Stegodyphus mimosarum
GGCTGGCCGCTTTAGAATGCCTCCATGCCCCGCAAACACTATACATTTACAAACGCCTACCACTTCTCCGGGATTCGAACCCAGGATCTTCGTTACGGCAGTCAGCGTCGCTAACCACTACCTCACTTAGGCTGCATTAATAATATTTATTAATCAATAATCAGACGCAGAAAAAGTGCAAATCAAAGTTTATTTTACTCTGTTACCGCTAATTGGAAGTCTACGTATGCACGTCTTCAACCAAGCATCCATAATTTAGTGTGTATGCAGACAATGGTAATGATAATGAATCTTCAGATCGATCTTCGTGAACATTAATATGTAAAAGACGTTTCACATAAGTATACATATTGAAAATAGCTGTAGCTATATTTGTTAGATTTGGTGATATTGGGAAACTTTCTGAATTGGAAGTATTTCTAAAGCAATTCCTGAAATTCTTTGGCTTATAAGGCTAGATCAATTTGTAGAATTATCATTTCAATTTTATAATATGTAAAATTATAATTTTATTTTAATGCGTTTTTTTCAGTAGTAAATGTGTCAAATTTTTGCGGCAATATGTTTTGCATTTAAATTCTTTTTAAAAGGAAAATCGGACACTGCGCAATAATATTTTCAAAGTTATGAAATCTCACCTAAAATTCTTCAATCACCTTTTTAATTTTTGCAGCGTATTTTCAATGTTACATTTAAAATTTTAATATTTTTATAGGTGATCAATCGCACATATTCAGAAAGTGATTCATTTTTTTTCTTGAAAGTCTTCTATTAGCATAATAAATGTTATTTTGTACACATAAATGTTACTCCTCGTTTCTATTACTGTCTTGTTTTCCTCTTTCAATTCTTAATTTTAATCATATAATTTCGATGTAAAACCTATAAGAAATGCTATATCACCGAGCCGGATTTCATCATTTAAATTTTCACATTCTTGATAGTGCTCTTCGAGAATAATTTTTATCTCAATTACTAAGACGTCGTAGAAACTTATTTCTATTCAGCCACCTTATATTGAAATCCAATAATAATATTTTCGTAGCTGTTCTGCATCGTGTTGGAACTGAATTTGAGAAATGCTGGCTAATACTTCTGTGGCACTTCAAAAAAATTAGGAATTCGTTATCAATTTAGCATAGAGTTATAAATCCATATCTATTTATGCGGCCTATCATTTATCCCATTCTATCCGTTGTTACTGAAACTAAATTAAAAAATATTTAAAAAGGGATAGTTACAGATTAGTGAGGAGTCTCTTAAAACAGTTGAATATATCTACAACTATAACTTTAAAAAGAGTTGAATACATGTGCTAAGTCATTTCGTTTGTTAAAAGGTTTTGTATTTAATATGATGATTATTAATATGATGATTAAATCTTTTTACGAAATGCCCGAAAGACTGGTGCCTGACATATGTATTAGAATAAAAAATAACTTAGTTAAATTACTCAGCACATTCAAATGTTCACATTATCTAAATAAATCATTCATAATATAAATAAGCGGTTAGTATATTTTTATTACCTACGTTACGTTTGATCGATAAGCAAATAAGTTGAATTTCAAATAATTTCCTTATTTCCCTTCCTTTAAGAAAAGAAGGATTTCTCTTAAAAATGTTAACTAATTTTTGAAAGGTCCTTTAGCATTGGCATAATTGTCAGATAAAGATTCAGTACTTTTATTCCATGGAAGGATGATTTCATAGCGAGCATCAACCCTTCTTACAGAACTTTCGAATTCCCTTAAAACCTCATCAGAGTTTAATTTTCTTTGCTCGTGATGCTAAATCTTTCTAAATAAAATATTTTCTCCAAAGTCTCTGTTTCTTCTATGTTTTTAATTCGAATAATAGTCTTTATTGCTTTAAATTCCCGGATCCGTTGAACTCGTATCCAAGTTTCGTTTCCATTCCCACAAAAAAACCTAGCATTCGGTTTATTTTCCCAGTAACGATAGACCAAAAATTATCTGAACCAATTAACAATGATATTCTTATGTTTTCAGAAAGTGGTTCATTAGCAATTTGTATTTTTATCTGTTTACAATATGCACTAAATTTTTATCAGTTCCTTTAACTATCGCTTTGGAAATATACGGAGTTTCTATTGATTCTATTAATTGCATTATTACTCTTTCTAATTACAAACACTATTCAAGTTTACCTTTACACGACTACTCATTACTGTTTTTGTGCTCTTAAAACAAAAACAGAAATATTTAAACGTTCCTGATTTGTCACTACCATATTTAATTTACGAGATATCCGTTTATTAATAAAAATTCTGTCACTACCAGTGTCGAACAAATGCTTAATTTTTTTTATTCCTGTTTTCCTGAGTCAGCACAGCTACAGCTGTCTGTAAATATATGTTGCAATCCTTTCGACTTGAAACGAATAATTTGATGAATGAATTATATCGCCGCCATCTATCCTTACGTTGTTTATTTCATTTCCAGATAAGCCTTCTGTCACTATTCCCTCCTGCAATACCTATCACCGCAAATACAATGACTATGTTTTTTACCACACTTCTTCCACCGTATGTGCTCGCAGCAAAATATAGAAGCATGAATTTTTGTAAACAATTAAAACAGTATCTAAAACGTTATTTAATTTTCCGTTCACTTATTTGTAAAGTGCATTTATCGATCTTTGTTCATCTGTAGAACACCTGCATTTTTAATTGTATTTAATGCAGCTGCTGTCGGTAGACTTTTTGAATTCTCATACTTCCTGTACTGCGATTTTTTCATTCTATCGGCTTCACCTCTCTTGCGAAATAGAAGTATTTTTTCCCGTGTTTCTATTTCCATTTCAAGAAACTGCAGTAATTTTGAACAATTTCATGATTCGTCTTCGTTAGCAGAGCGATTATTTTCTAATACGATACCTTCATGAATTAATTTTACTAAAATTGCAAAAAGAATTCCAACGTAATTATTTAGTTCTACTGTGCGATTTGGAACGATATTTCTCGTTTGTCAGAATATCAACTTCAAGCATTTCTAAATCACTTATAATGCTTTCTACGGCAGAATCTAGCTGATAAATTTGATTAGCTTTCTCCTCTAACTGATGTTTCAAATCATACAAATCCTTATAATCAGAATTGTCTCTCTTTAAAGTGTCACTTATTTTACCTATGATTTTAGTTAAAGGGATTCGAATAGTTTTTTTTATTTTCCCTAGGTTACGCCACTTTCAATTACCAGTGCTCTCTGTTATTTGAGTACTATACAACATTTTAATCGACAATCAGCTCAAATAAAATAAAAATTCCTACCCGGCTTTTGATGCTGTAAGCTTCAGGGACATGTAATTGAACCTATTTTAGATATCAGTCCTTTAGTTACACAACACAATAAGGGACAACTTTACACTCTTGACGATACACAACGCATCTTAACCACATTCTAAACACTGACAAAATTTTAAAATAGTTATGTCGTATCAGAGCCATATATCGGCTAGAGTTCACATCAGCCACGGTAGGAATTTTCTTTTTTCCTTGCAACCGCTTGAGAAAATCTATAAACTTTTAGGCGGATCCTTGTGAACCCCAGCCAGCTCGAGCCCGAACCGCTTGCCCAGGCAAGCCTGCAGCAAGACAAGCTGATCACATATCTTTACTATTACCCTTGATAATTTCAGACAAGTTTAATTTTTACTCTCGCACAAGCCCCGATGAAAACGCGGCTCACCGCCCACTTAAATTCTACAGGCAAAAAGATGCGTAATTAAAATAATGCTTCACTAACCAAATGAATTTTTTTCCTTATCCTTTTCTTATTTTTAATACCACCAAACTAATAGAAACACAACTGCTGTAACAAAGACTGTAGTTCTGACACCTGCAAACAGGTGTTCCGGAAAACAATCCTTGCTCTTCGTGAGAGCTAAGAACCGAAAATAACACAAAGATAGGTTTTAACTGCCAAAAATAAACTCCCACTCCACTAATCAAAGAAAATATTTCAATTAAACAATAACCTTAAGAGCAATTAATTAAATTACTTTAGCACAATTAAAATTTGCGACACAGCATTTTCAAAGAAATCATACCCATTTCTTCTTTAGGTATAAAATCTTTAAAAACCATAAGGATAAAAAAAGCATTTGCACTGTGTCACTTATATCTGTCGATTAATCAGATTCAAGGGAGAAATAAGAACATCTATTTAATGTTATAATAATAACTTTTCTTATATATTTCCACACATTTTCTCAATCCGCCGCATCGCAGTATTTCGAGACAATTGTAGATATTTTATTATATCAATAGCTTTAGTCTTGGTCTTAAAATCATTAAAAAGTAAATCTAACATTTACAAGGAAGTTTCTTTTATAAATTCCCCTTGAGAAAATAATATGCAGAGTTTTGCTAGCATGGGGCTTACTTTGAATGATGCAGTAGTAACTGCAAGTCTTTTCAACGTGGGATTTTTAAAAATATTTTTTTGATTTCTTACTTGACTTATAATATTCCTAATTTTATTTTTTTCTCTTTTGTAGATGGTTAAAGTTGCGCTTGCATATTAAAATCTTCTTTTATCGGCTATGATCAACCTAAAATCGCTTCGCGATCGGCTTGTTGATCATTACTGCGCTTTAAAATTGTAGTGCCTAAGCATTACTCGGAGCAGATATTGCAGGGTATAAATGTCTAATGAACTATATACATCTATAAATGTCTTCTATTCTTCTCCTACGCTTGAAATTCTTCTATACAACTAGCATGTTTGGGATCATGGATTCAGTCAATTGTCTCGTCCTATCCTGCAGCAGACAGGCCCACACGCATTGGAAAGGGGATTTTAAATTTCGGATATTACGACACGATGGCTGCTGGTGAGATAGTCTGAGCTGAGATTGGCCAGAAATGATACTACTAGAATATGGTTTTTGTAATTTCAGCTGTAAATTGAGACACATGATTCAGTATGTTCTTATACACATAATACTACATCACAATATTCCACGTACTTCAACAGCGGATTATCACCCGTAACCTAATACTTCAGGCTAAGTACTATGTCGCTCAGTAGTGAAGTTGGGATTAAGCCGTTGATTACACGGAGACTCTATAACTGGGCCTGGTGATCATCTAAACGAACAAATATTCAACATCACACATCGCAAGTCTGAGTGAGGCGTGCTTTATTGTTTTAGGCCGTCACCGATGCAAAAGAAACCACCGATATTTCATTGTTAAAGGCAACGCGTTTAAAGGGAGCTAGGATATAAGATTCGAATCCACAAACGATTCTTAAACATTCCATATAGTCGATCCTTCGCTACTATCCGGTGGTCAGCTTCTGACTCATCTGAAATGGTGCTTTCAGTGTATCCAGTGTTCCTGATACTGTAGGATGATATAGCCACAAGGATCCATGTGAAGTCTACATAACGTGCTGATAACCTTGCAGGTTTTGTCCCGACGATAACAACACAGAATTATATTGTTGCGTTCTACGGTTTCGTGGATTTGGAATTATTAACAACAACACTAGGTAAAAAATGAAAGCGCAATTTATTAGCCAGTATTACTCCGGACAGTTTCAAAAACACATTTACAGACGTCAAAAAACTACGACAAAAATGCTGAAACAATCAGTAACATATTCATCAGGGGTTATGGGTTGGGTTATTCAATTATGGCAAAGCACACGAGGGTTATCTGCCTAAAGGGAGGGATGCCTTCGGGGAGGACTTTCTAAGCATATTCATCAGGCTATAACGGGGAAGACAGCTTCACGGCAAAGCACTAAACTACTACTCCCGACTCGGTTTGGTCGTTCTCTGAATTCAAAGTAATCTCAAGATTCTCCACTCTACAACAACGATACACTCAATAGCCTCAACGATGCACTCTCTTGATGCACCAACTTCCAATACACTCAACGACCAACTCGACACTAGACTACGAGACACTATATACTGCTACTCCGTTTGTAGGCAGGGTTTATATAGCTTTTGGCCTGCACTTCAAGAAAGTTCTGGGCCAAATGGTTAGGAATTCGTTCCAGAATGTTTTCCATCCGTCTATGGCATATCGGCAAGTGGGCGATTTCGAGCCAAATCTGGGAACCCTGGCTTCCTTTGCCATTTTCAGGCAACCCTAAGCCTGCCCTGCGCGGAAGCTATCTTACCGCAGCTGGACATTTCGTAACAATATCTATAAGTCCCCTGACACTGTTACGCGCCTTATGGTCATTCTAAGTAATCATTTATAAGTTGTATTATGTAAATATATTTTCCTGCTTAATTTGTACTCTTTGCTTTGGATTCATACTTCTGTATAATATTTGTAAATATTCTTCACTCTATAAAAATTCTTTTGGATTGATAGCTATGTTCTACATTTGTTGTTATTAATTGCGTATATAGTGCATTTTGTGCTTGAAGTGGTCATTTTTACATTTGCGTATTTTTAGCGTGTCTGTGTGTTCTCAAAATGTGTTTATTCCCTGTTGCTTCGACCTATGACAGTTATAAAGACATTTGAGTCCTTTCACCAGTACGAATATAATAGTTTCAACGCCAGTTCAACTCCGTATATGAGAACTCTACAGACGCACGGCTGTTGCTACGACTATATATGAATGACGATAAAAGCCTTTACCGAAGCCCGTGAGCTGCGTAAACTGGCGTCTTTGGCATTCTTGCTGGCACTGGGCAGTGTTTTCCACGTCCACTATTCGCCGACTTACACAACTATCGCTTTGTGAATGTAGCGCTGCTGGTTTGGGTCATGCGCATTCACGCCAAATTATGATCGTTAGTAAACCAGCTAGCTAAATTATGCTTATAGCAAATTATACACATAACTTCACGTTTCCATCATATTTACTTCTTTATACACAGATTCCGTTGGTCTTAGGTTCAGTTCTGTAGATAATGTAATTACGGAACAGAGTGATTTAATTAATAGGATAATTTAATTCTGAAATTCGGTATTACTTGAAATTTTCTAAAGTTTCAGAGGGCAATGAGAGATTTTCCTGAATTTAAATAATTCCAGTTCGAATGCAACTCAAATCCATCTAGCTATATTTATAAGGAATTATCGTATTCTCTCGTGAGTGCTTTTATGGTGTAAGTGGGAATACGTCCGACTGCAAGTTAAAAATCGAATTCCAAAGAAGATACAATTGATTTTTTAGAATTCTTGCTCCGGAAAAAAATTAATGTCCCTACAGAGGGTTTCGAACTAAAATGTGACGTAAGACAATTTATTACCTCCTGGATTTGTTCGACTGGGTCTCAGGACTTAACCCAGTCCCCTTTTAAATGTGCCAATATATACAGAATTATCGTATTTTTCCCGGTGTGGTCTCGTAGTGTACGCGGCTGGCATGATCAGTTAACAGTTAGAAGATACGTGGTTTAAATCCTCGAGATGGGACAGCTATTTGATTCTTTATACTTCCCCTAAAAAACCTAATAGGCTCTATATGTTATAGTAACATACTTCGGCTTTCAAATTTGTTATTTAGTTGAAAGTTTTTGAACATAACCAATATCCTTAAGAGTTTTATTAAGGAGGAATTTAAGCGAATGTGAAAGGTTTAGGTCTGCGCATTTCACATTCTTTCTTCATGCATGGCTCTCCTTATTTATTGGCAACAAGCAAGAGGAATAAGAATCCTGATTTCTTACTATGGACTTTGGAATCTCAACCGTGTTCACAATATTATCGAGAACTGAACTTAGTAAAGTAATTTTTGAGTTTTCCTAAGCAGATTCCAAATCAATTAAGCATCCCTCCCCTTCCCCCTAGAAAACCACAAGAAAGCCATAAAACACGCAACTTCCTGGGCAGATAAGCATTTATTTAAATATATATTAAAATAAATAATTTTCATTTGAACTTTTGGTACCACAAAGAACGAAGTTTTCAAACAAATCTGAGTCATTTAGTCTTTGCTTTGACTTGTTATTTATGAATTGCTCTTTGCATAAAAAAAACAAAGGTCAAAAAATAAATTACTCAAATTTCGAATGAATTATAACGGTAAATATAAAGCAAAATACGAAACTTTAGAATGCTGTAATCAAAATGCATTAAACTAAGTTAGTATGTCGAATTAATAGACGACGACAACGTAAATCTAAATAAAAATTGTAAAAAAAAAAAAAAATGAGAGTTGAAAAAATATCACAGTTTACTTAGTTTTTTTAAGTTAAACTACAAACTATCTTTTAGCAAGGGGTACTGTAAGGGTTGCACTTTATAAGAATAGCCTCCCGCACCAAATATAAGCTTCCGCTGTACGAATATCTTTTCTTCAATTAAAAATTTTAGTTTCAACAATAGACTCAAATTCCAGAATCTTTATGACAAATTTTCCAAATATTTATTTCTGTTAAAGTTAGAGGTGAAAACATTCTAAAGGTCGCCAGAAAGTTTTGGGCCTAAATGAAAATCAGAAAGAAAATCATAGAAAAGTGAACTTCTTTTTACAGTTCTTCTGGCATCTTGGATTTCAAATATCTTGGAAGCTTCACCATCAAATAATAAAAATAGAATAAATTAAAGAAGATATTTCAGAATTGAGACAAAACACTAGTAATGAAAACA
Source organism: Stegodyphus mimosarum (assembly GCA_000611955.2). Lineage (NCBI taxonomy): Eukaryota > Metazoa > Arthropoda > Arachnida > Araneae > Eresidae > Stegodyphus > Stegodyphus mimosarum. The sequence continues at coordinate 253,468 of KK116476.1, forward strand.
AGGACTCAATCGGAATTCTTTCAATTCTAACATTAATAACAAGAGACTCAATAAACTACACCATAAAACACAATAAAATTTGATTAGCGTAGCTATTTCTTTCATTTCATTTACTATCAAATAAACTTTGGCATTTTCATTTCACAATAATGGATTCTTCTGTGTCTGGCGTACGGTTTAATGGGATATACTGGTTTCTGTTCTAAGAAATTCACTTACAGACGCAGATCTGTAAAAGCAAGGGATTCCAATTAATTATCGTTCTTTAATCCAGCTTCTCAAGTCAAATGAAGACGAGCAGCGTACGTGAAAAACAGTTGTCTTTTTTCTTCTACTCTATTAGCCAGGAACAATATTGTGTATCAGAGAAATTACATCCTAATTAAATGTTAAGTTAATGATTAAATGCATTCCCTTAATTTCAGATATACACCGTGTATATAAAAGCCCTTATATGTTTATTCTTTATTTTCATAATCGACGGTTGTTGACATGTATGTATAGTTAAAAATGATTTAAAAGATGCAAATATTTATATTTTGGCATTTTTTAAAAATAAAAAACATAATTTTATAAAAATTACAAAATCTTATATTTTATACGATTCCTCATTCTCTATACTATATATTGTAAACGTTTATACTCATGACGTAAAGTGAAGTTTATAATGTTTGAATCTTTTGGAACCAAATTTAATCGAGATATTTAATTTCAAAATTCGAGATTTTTACCATCTTTTTCGGCTTTCATTGAAGGGTCGGTTAAAAAACGAATTAGAATAAATCTAAGCTGATGTTTTATTTTTCCGTCAATGCCATTCTTTCATCATGTTCTAACATCTAACAATCTTTAATTTATATTTTTTACGTACACGTATTTGTTTTACGTATTTGTTTAGTTACGCGTAGTATACGGAAGGAATTTTCAGGCAAGTAATTTTTAAGTTTTCATATAAAAAAATACAGTATTATATTCTCATGCGGCGTTCTTATGACAGAGTCATAATTTTAAAATTATCATGTTATTACATAAAATTAAAATACAAATTTTTTTTTATTTCAGTTGTTCTTGTTGTTGTGTCTATATTACATGGAAGAATGGCTGCCAGAGCCTAATTCCAAAGAAAGGTTGGACTTCAGTTGTCCACTCCAATTTTAAGAGAGAGCAACTCGGACGGGGGGGTGCTCTGAGGGTTTTCCATCCCTCTCCCATTCCACCAACCACAGTTGACTGCATTTCAGTATTGAAGACTGCCTCCTAAAACACGAATTCTACAAGATTCGGTATATAAAATCGCTTTTTAGATAAACATTTATATTGATGAACAATTTTCACAACAGTCTGCATAGCTCTGCTTGTTGCTTACTCTATTAATATCAGAAACGTTTTTCTTCACTGATATTTCAATTTTAGTTACGCATAAATGCAAATATTTCCTTCTTCAGTTTGTTTATGACCCCTGAACATGATCTCAGTCTTTAAACATATCATTTATTTTTGGTGCACAAGAATCAAACATGTTTTGTGTTTTATTTAGATAATTTTTATTAATTGTGCGCAAAAAGAAGGAGGGTGTATAAAAAATTTAATTTTATAAAATTTACAAGACAAAAGTTTTAAAAAATAACATACTTAGTATTCTCTTCGTGTAAAACAGTTTTGCAACAGGAAGTATATGTTTACGACTAATGGTTGGAAGTTAAAGCTGCTTTTATGGATACGGTGTGTTGAACATTTGAAAATGTACAATAAATTTCACTATTCGTCATTCAGTATGGTTCCGTTGCTATATGTAGTTCCTTATGTTAATTATTTGCTTGCAGTGTGTTATAAGGCGATTTTTAATCAACAGATGACGCCTGTAAATGGTAATGGGTGAAGAAAGACTGATCACAGCGTGAGATAACGTTTAAAATATGGAAATCACATTACTAAATGTCAAAAAGGGCGAGATAACAGAAAGAATTCTTGATAATTTTTGTGCGGGAAATTAGTTTATAATCAAAACTTTAGTGGCCAGATGTCTTGAGAAAGCCACGATGACTATGAATTACCATTGCTCATGAAAAGCCAAAACCGTTTTAATTAAATATCTTAGGCTGGAAAGAAAATATTCGTATGACGAAGAGAAGATGCAGTAAAATACACAAAGGTTGTTTTCCCGGAGATGAAAATGGGCTTTGAAGAAAATCTTTTGAGTGTATACCATAACTTGTATTTTAATTAACACATTTTATTTTTATATTAAGTCCTACCTGCTTAGTTACTTTTCAGCAGCTTCACCAGATATTCAAATTAAAATATGCGAGAATCTAAGCCGCCCAGGCGGGGAAGTGGTTAGTGACTCTGACTGCCATACTGGGGGGAAATAGTACATTTTATCTACATCAAAACGTGTCTCGTCTTCCCTTTCCAATATGGATTCAAAATTCCCACTGAACAAGCATACAAAATTTGACAAATGCCAGCAAATGTATGATTAAATTCTGAATTCTCAGGCGTCAGTAGATAATGAATTTAGGTTCAGAAATGCATAAGAAGGTAAGGAGAAGGGTAAGGCATAAGATGGTAGGTAAGCAGTAAAACTTAAGTATATTGTTAAAGTAGATATGAAACGTCACAGCTCTGTTATATAACTGAAAACGTGAAGTGCATTTTGCAATATTATGAAAATCTAGTCTTTAAATTCACCAAATCTAAATACTATGTAACCTTCAAAGACTGCCAGACGAATGTGTCCAGTAACACAAAACGATTAAAACCAGCATAAATACTTCGATACTTTGGTGTTGCAATCTGATACTGAGCAGGCAAACGTTTCTTGTTCTTGCGAGAGCCTCACGAAGTCCCATTTAAGGCCTGACACGTAAAACGTATTGGTAGTGAAGTTCTCCGCGTGAGATGCAACGAATTTCATGCGAAAAGGGAGGCGCTTTACCTCTGCATCGGTTGTCTGGACTGAATGTGCTGTGATAAAAATGAATTCATGAGGGGTGAGAAGACTCATTCCACTGTCTGCCACGTGGATGTGTACAGTAAATGTGTGGCAGATGACCTTATTCTTTATCTAATCTCTTGTCTACATACGACCTAATTCTTCTGTGTTTTTCTGAGATTTTCTTTAAGGGAACGTCCTCAAAATTGGCTTATATTGCCATTTGCAGTTCATTCATAGAATTACTTCTTAATCCTGCGAAGGAAGTCCGCATGTATTCTATCTTTAGATCAGAATGGATGCTTCGATTTTTAGTGTAGTAAGGCTCACCCCTTATGCTACACATGATCTTATTGTGCAGGGCTTGAAATTTTCTTAAATCATTCTCAATAGCATTTGCCCATGCGGGAGAAGAGCTAATAATTATTAGCCTCATGGCCGATGTGTAAATCCGTCTTTTTCTAGTCAGCGTAAGTAAGGGTCTTTTCAACAAAGAAACTATTTGGATGGTTTCAAATGCTTTTTCTGATTCAGATTTTGTGGACTATTTGTTGTTTTTTCATTTAACATGCGTAAAGGTAAAGACAATAATTATTTATACGTCTAGCTTGATGTTTAAAAATATTGAATTGTTTAACAGAAACTCCACATTCTTATTTTGCGGCCAGAGAATACAAGAATGCAATTATTTTCAAAGAAAACATTGAAAACTAAAAACTCAACTTCTAAGCTAATTCCCCCCCTCTAATGCCAAATGCACAAGGAAGCTAAACTCTCCAGAAACCACTACAAATTTATGGAAAATTTAATATTTCTTACATTAAATTTCTTCTTTACTGCCACTTTCACGTTCTGTTTAAAATAAACTCTCCGCCGAGTTACTAAATCTAACAATAAATTAAGTTACAGTTTAGCACTCAAGATGAGCATTTTTGAAGAAAGAACCTTAGGGTAACACGCGAGGGTTATCAGCTTGATGGGGGAAAGTCCTTAATGGAGAGCTTTCTTCAGAAAACTAGCTCGTATTCCCTTTACACGCGGAGCAAACCAACCATGCAGCCAGTCCGTTCGCCTGAGATCGAACCCAAGTTGTAATCCTAGCATTCAAAAGTCTTAAACACGCGAGTACAAGTGCGAACTTTTTATAGAGAGAAGGTGAATAGGCATGCTACGGTGAGTTTTCTCAGTGCTATAGAAGATTTTATTACAGTTAACATAACTCGTGGTAAAGTTTGCTATTTTGTGTATCTTATAATAATGACTGTCGTTCTCAACGAATGCAGTATTTCTGAACAGATTTCAGACTTATTAAAACTCAGTTATATAAGAAGCATGTTAAATTTCGCTATATAACAGCATTCTTTCTTCTTAAATTTCGGCCGACTCATTGTATGTTGAAATTAATACAGCCTTAAATAGTTTTCATCTTTACATTATTTTAATGAATAGCATTTTAATTATTAAATAACTTGTTTTAAATGTTAAGCACCCGAGTGTTTTAAATTTTAAAAATCCGAATAATTTATCGGCAATGCAAGGTTCATAAACAAAGGAAAATGATTCGGAATATGATCTATAAACTCGTTTCCAAACGGGATTAATTTTAGCAATTTTTATCGGCTTTGAGATAATACATAATAAACTTCGCGTTTTTAACTGTTTTCCAAGCAAATGCGACATCTAAATTATTTTGAGTTACACAGCTTCTCACAAAATATGATAAATATATACAGAAGTAATGTTAGCTTTCACGTTTCAGCATACCACATTATTGTACATAAATCTTGGTGTGCGGAAAAAATGTCACCCGGAAAATACGGAACGAAAAAATGTCACCCGGAAAACAAGGAACGGAAAAAAAGGAACTCTAAAATCTCGCCAAATAATGTCGCCAATCGGAGTTGGGGAAACCTGCCAAATTGTAATTTAACCGGCAGGGTTATAGCGGGCTCTCTTGACGGAGGTTTTAAGGGTAACACGTTGAGCTAGCTGCAGCCGAGCAAGGTCATTTCAACGCCAGATTTTAATATTCTTATCGCAAACTTTGACTAAATTTCATCTACAATGGTTTGTTATTGCTTTTAACGCTCAGTTATGTGACAACGTTTCACCCCTGAACCACAGCTTAAGGCTATAACTACATGGGGTACGAGGGGAGCAATTACTAATGACCATGACCCGCTGGCCAACCCTCTATTTTTACCATCGGACAGGCCAGCAGCTCGGTTGTCTTCTTTCAATCATCGTCAGAAGATTTCCCTATTCCGCAGGTATGGTTGTTATGATAAAACTTTTATCTCCCATCTTGGCGATATTTCTAAACATCCCTTATTTTTCCCATTGCAAAAGAATGGTGACTTATTTTCCGTTTCCTAATTTTCCGGTGCCTATCTTTCCGTTCCTTATTTTCCGAGTGACATTTTTTCCTACAACTTAAATCTTCGAAGTAAACTTTATTATTGCCATCGGAATATTCCCTGATGACAAAATTTCATTTCGCGAAAGCAATTATAATCCGACATAATGCGGTTTCTTTGCGAATGACAGCTGCAGTAACCAAGTTTTCGGGTATGTGTTTTTAAGGTGAAATTTTTTAGATGCTTTTATATGAGTTTCGACTACCAAAGTTTTATCTCCAATTTTTCTTGCGCGTTTTCCTAACTCTAAGTTGGAGTTTCCAGAAGTCGTACAGTATAAATGACACTCATACAGTCATTCACCAGCAGAAGAGGGTTTTATAAACTCATTATCTGTGCTGCGAATGAAATATATTGTCTTTGTCATTAATGAAAGAAAGTATTTTCATTAATGACTCGATTAATAAAAATTCTCACATTTGCAAATGCACGTAAAGGGAATTGAGTGATACAAAATATTCTGAAAGCTACGATGCATCGCAGTTAATGAGCACAGGTTCTCATTTTAATTCCATGCAATCGATGTAATTAGTAACACAGTTCCTAAACGACATTCATTTGAATCCAGGATTGAATAAATACTTCTTTATGCTAAGGATGATATTAAATTTCATAACTTCGGTAGATTTTCACTAGGAGTAAATTCTTATCATGCTTGATATCTGCGGTGTTCTAAAACAGGTAACGTTGTGCGTACTTTATTTATTTTAACTAACTAGTTTAAAACTTTTGCTGCACATTATTGCTTTATTTTTTCAATTAATCCCCCTCCAGAAATATTTAGTTATAAAATAACATTTTCTTATACAATATGAAGAGGGTTTTAATGTACAGTTGACACACTTAGGACTGCTGAGTTTTTATTAGTTAACAACCAAAAGAAATATAGAACAAAAAAGTGCATTGTACCTTCTCTGGATATCAAACACGGGACCGAATCGTAAAGACATGCTCGTACAAACTGAACTGAATCAGCCTCGGATAATTTCCGCACAGTTATAAAAAATTAGGTACTATCGCATTATCGGCCCAAGCTTGATAAGAATCACTGCGCAAAAAGGTATGTCACCAGAGGAAGCAATCCAGAAATTTACTAAAATGTGTTTATCTGGTAACCTAATAATGGTTGCGCGTAATTGCTAACATCTATCTCAGAGGTTGTAGTAGTAATTCTCCACGTGGTTTTGAAATTCAAGGGTAATTTTTGTGTTTCTTTTTGCATAGCCTCCCCCCCCCGCCTTGTAACAAGACGTAATGAAACTGTGGAAATTGCCTTCTAATAAAAAAAAAGTTACATTTCTTCGGAAATATGGCATTTTGCCAACTAATGGAGAGCATAGGACTGCGAATTCTATGAAGTTAGTTTGCAATTTACTGGCATTTTTAAAGTTATAACAGCTCAATAGGTGCACGGAGAACAGAGTCAGTTTGCTTTGCAATGGGAAGAATTCAGAAATTCTCCATGTCCTTTTATATCGCTATGCACATGGACAGAAGACCGAGAAAATAGAAAGTTAAGTGATTTATTGTAGGTGTTTGCTGAGTTTTTAATTTAGTTAATTTGCTGCTGTTTTATAAAATTTTGAAGGTTTCACTGTGAATGTTTATTTTGTATTAAATTTACTGTTTCATTATGAATGTTTCTTGCGATATAAAATTTCGTGAATTTGCAGCTGCTTTATGTAATTTTTTGGGCACCTCCATTTATGAAAATGACTATGTTTTTTACGTGTTGATCTGGCAAAAAATTAGTCACTAAAGATTGCGAGTTTTCGGGAGGGTTAGATGGATAATGCGAGAGTACCAACTTAAGTGATATGATATTGACAAATTGTCCGATTGTGATATAACCGACACGGACGTCACAACACAATCGATATGGTACCTTACAAAGCAATACCTTAGAATCGCCTACTGATTTGTGTGTAGGAACTCTAAACTGAAAAGAAACTCGCACATTGACAGATCCATCCAAAGTGCAAAAGTCTGCCTTTCAGATTCTCAACAGCATATGAGCATCGTTTTTCGTTATGTAAAAAATGAGTGCAGATTAAGGTACTATAATTCGTAAAAAATTCTATATATCTTCAAAACGTAGCATATACTGCACTAAACTTATATGCTCATAAATTACTGAACAGAGGACGTAAGCATTAATGTATAACCTGTAATGCATTGAAAATGTATACAGTGCTACACATGGCTAAAGCTCTTATTCTACTCTACACTATCTACAATTAAAAACACCTGAACCTTTTAACCAATCGGGCTTTTGCCTAATGTACAGTAATTGCCTCATGACGTAATACTTAACTATGTAACTAAACACTGCAATTATCTTTTCCTTTTAATTACATTACTATTTTAATTGCTACAATAGCAATTAAAAAGGATATCTTATAAAATACACTTTGAGATAAAAAGCGACGCACCAGGAGGGAGTTTTCCGAATGGGATGAAAATCGATGGATGCAATGTAAATGTATTATAAATGAAAAGTTAACAGCATCATTGTAATTGAATGTTTTATTCAAGAAATACAGCTTACAACAATAACAAAAAATCAATGATGAGTTGGTCCACATCTTTCCTTGATCTGGCTGGGCATTGACCCATACAAAGATAGCGGTACCCTCCCGCGAATTTCTTGCTAATAAACGCTTGTTATCCCTGTGATGGAGTTATAATTCAATTTATTATAACCAGCGAGATTATAGGCGAACAGAGTAGAGATTTACGCGAAGTGCGTCCGCTGCTAAAAGAAGCAGCAAGAAAAATAAATGTGTCGAAATTTGCAGCCAAAGAACTTTTTTACTAAGGCTATAAGATATCGTAGAAAGGAATTGAGTCCGAAGATTTCAAAATAATCGTAATAACACATTACATTTCGCCAAATACAGCGGAGAAGTTGGCCTCCTTTCTGGGCTTGTGCTCCTATTATAGGACTTTTTTGCAAGGGAAAGAAAACCATTATTTAAGTTAAAAAGAAAAAAAGCAGGTTTACCTGTTCGGACGAACCAAATACAACGTTAGAAAGATAAAAAAATACCGTATTAATCAAAGCACTAGTATTAAAATTCCCTGACGCCAAAGGGATATAAAAAATTTCTGCACATGCGTCAGATTTCGCTGCAGGAGCCACGCTTATGCAAGACGTGAAAATAATAGCGTATTTATAGTAAACTTAGTATTAAAATTCCCTGACGCCAAAGGGATATAAAAAATTTCTGCACATGCGTCAGATTTCGCTGCAGGAGCCACGCTTATGCAAGACGTGCAAATAATAGCGTATTTATAGTAAACTTAATCCACCTTAAAGAAATTACACTCATGTCCATAAATTAAGGATAATTCGGAGTCACGCGAAAATCGAACTCTAAAATAAATATGTGACCCGTAAAATCACTACACACATCTTCAAGAATCATATGCAAATTTCGGGAAGTAACCAGATGACACCGATGGTACGTCACAATGACCAGAGTGTAAGAGAGTGATATATAAAGAATACAGGCAAAGAAGTAAAATTGTTCGCAGGCGCTTTATAAGCATTTCAGTGCAATAACCGAATATTTATGACACAAAGGACGCATTTGGATGATTTTTTACGTGGTAGAATTATCGGCCGTTTGGAATGTGGGCGTACCCAACTGGAAGTATCAGACGAACTTGGAATTGCCCACAGTGTCATCTCCAGGCTTTGGCAACGATTCCAACATGATGGTGATGTGAGTAGACGTTACAGCACAGGTCGCCTCAGAGTTACAACGCCGAATGAAAACCGGTATTTGGCAGTTACTGCCAAAAGAAACAGGTGGAGCGCAGCCTCAGACCTGTCTCATCAGCTCTCTTCAGCCACTGGTACGACAATTTCAAGGCAGACCGTGTACAGACGCTTAGGACAGATTGGTCTATATGTTCGTAGACCTGTCAGATGCGTTCCACTTACTGCAACTCACTGTCGCCTGCGGTTAGCCTGGAGTAGAGAGCATGCATTGTGGACACCGCAACAGTGGGTATGTGGGATGTTTTCCGACGAGTCCAGGTTTATCTTGCAGTCTGATTCTCGCCGGACTTCCATATGGGGAGCTCCAGGAACCCATTACCACCAAGAAAACATCATTGAACGACACAGTTACGGTGGTACAGGAGTGCTCCTTTGGGTTGGAATTATTCTGGGTTCCAGAGCTGACCTCCATGCTCAAATTGGAACCATGACAAGCCAAATCTATTGGGACGTCTTTTTGGAACAACATGTACGTTTGTTTCGGGGCGCCATGGGCGCACAATTTGTGTTTATGGATGACAACGCCGTCCTCACCGTGCAAACATCCTAAGCGAATGCATTCAATCGGAGGATATCGCCCGTATGGACTGGCCAGCATTCTCACCGTACTTGAATCCAGTAGAGCACGTGTGGGACATGCTTGGCCGACGAGATGCAGCCCGTCAACCTCTTCCTACATGTCTACCGGAACTTCGGAGAGCATTGCTTTTTGAGTTGTGTAATATTCCAGAAGATCAGATCGATAATTTGATACTCAGCATGCCTAGGCGTTGTACGGGCTGTATTGCATCGTCTGGGAGCCATACAATGTAGAACAATCATACCAACCATGTAATATTGGTTTTTTGTAAATAGGTGTTTTTTGTAATTTGCTCCAGAGAGAAAAAATCGCTAATTTTTTTAATATCAAACATATAGCCTCTTTTTTGCTCTTTACCTTTTGTTTAATAAATAAGCTTTACAAATAAGTCAAATTTGTTTTTCTTCTAACTCTTCCTTTGCCTGATTTTGCATTATCCTTAATTTATGGACATGAGTGTATGTGGCTGCAGAAAGGGAAAAGTTAGTAGTTGTTTTGGTGGTTCGGAAATTTCAGTTGTAGTTTGGGAAACTACATATAAAAATTTATACAGATCATGCTGCCGTCATGCATTTGTATTCCGAGAAGAATTTATCACAAACACTCATAAGATGGGCCCTTAAGCTACAAGAATGCAACTTAATAATTAAACGTACTTTCGTGAAAGAGAATGTACGCTCTATCAAGAATTAAATTAAATGACGAGGGGAATGAATTAAAATACAATTATTGCTGAGTTAGAAAGAGACCTGGAATTTTAAAATATTTATCCCGATCTTTCGAACACCAGGAAATAAAGTCTATCAGAAATAAAGCTGCAAATTACGAAATTGATGGAAATCATTTGTCTTACTCCGAAGTTTTGAAGAATAATAATTAGTTACAATCCATTATCGCAGCAAATTTGAGATTAAGTATTTTGAATGCGACAATTTTAGTCAATATTCAGCCAAGTTCAGTCAGTGTGATGCGACAATTTTAGGCCATCTCTCGGTAAGAAACACGGTGTAGCGAGTTCGCAAGGCTGTTCGTCTTCCACGCCTACAAAAGTATGTTACCCAGTATGTTAAATTCTGTTACACTTTCCAGTTAGTTAGGATGTTAATTATAGCCCGACTGAGTGTCGTAATGGCACAAAAGCTACTTTTGCTAATGAAATAATTCGCTAATTATTCGCTAATGAAATTGACCTATTACAGCCATACCCACGCCCTGATTAATTGTAAAACAACTCCATGGAAACATGTACTCTCTTCAAGAGCCTTGTATGCTCATGTTCTTTCACTATTGATTTCAGTTCATTCTTAACTTTAATATGCATTTTATGTAACCCAGAAGTATATCGGGAATTGAATTTTGCATTTATATTGTCTACAACAGTGTGCATTTATATTATTTGTATCGATACATGAAGACATAACTATAGCATCGCTCTTTGCAGCCCAGCATATTTTGAATATTTAGTATGCGTAGTACTACTATGCTCTTTCTGTATAGGAATTTTGTCATATACTTGTAAGGTAAACGAATGTAATATTTGGCTTAAAATATAATTGTAAACTTAAAGTGAATAGTAGGCTTTAAATGATTGAACTGAATAGTAGGCTTTAAATGATTGAACTGAATACTAGGCTTTAAATGATTCGAAATTATGACTTATAAATGAATGTTAGCATTTTTATATTTACATTTAACTGCATTTTTATCAAGATGTATATCATTGTCTACAAGTAGTGTGCTGTCACCTTATGTAATATGACCTATGATTAATTGTAATATAAACCACAATGATGTTTCTACATTGAAAACATGTTCTTTCTTCAAGAGCCTTGTATGCTCATGTCATTTCGCTTGGGGTATCATCTCATTCTTAATTTCAACATGTATTTTATGTAACCCAGAAGTATATTAGAAATTTAAATGTGCATTTTTATTGTCTACAATAATGTGCATTTATATTACATAGCACATACCCTGTCTCCACTTTATGTATTGCATTACTCTGTTTATTAGTAGTACAACACCTTAATAAAGTCTCATTGCTGAAAAATTGTACTTCTTCAAGAGCCTTGTTTGCACATATTATTATTTATTAGTAGCACAATAATCTGTCTTTACTGTCATCCCAGTCCCTGGCTGGGGTTTGGCCTGAAATAGATCAACTCCGATGAGTAGGTGGAAATCCCGTATGGAGAATAACCTTGGTCGGAAGCCTGCTCAGCGGCGAGTAGTAGTCGTAGCCATACCCACGAAGTGAAAATAAGAAAAATAGATTATCTGTTCGCAATTGCGAATCATTTTTTGAAGTGGGTAGAATTTCCCCTCAAAGAAGCTACCGCTAAGGTTATTGCCGATTCTTTCGTAAATAAATTTATATTAAATTGTGGAGCCCACATTAAGGGTAACACCGGATAATGGCAAACAGAAGAATGAATTTGAGAATTTATGTACAAGACTAGTAATACAGCATTTTAAATTGACTCCCTATCGGCCGTCATCTAATATCGCAGAGCGAGTGAACAGAAATATTGTCAAAATCATTCGCAGCTATGTAAAAATTATCATAAACGCTGGGAGAGCTGCAACAATGAACTTGCATTTAGCTTGAGAGCGGCTAAACATGGTACTACGAGGAGGACGCCAGCTGAATTATTTCTTGGCAGAAAGTTAATTACTCCACTCGATAAAATATTTTTCATTCAAAAGAGGTCTGAGCAATTTACGATAGCACACATCCAGAAACTAGTCATTGAAAACATCAAAAATTCCGATGTGGCTAGAGCAAAGCAAAAATTTTATTATGATTAGAAAAGTCGCGAATTTGATTTTAAGGTGGAAATTAGTCTTGAAAATCAAACATGTTGTTTCTAGAGCCCTTTAAGATAAAGTGGAAAATTTTGTAATAAATTTGAACGCCCGTTTTTTATTGAGCGAATAAGAGAAACTGTGGTATATCTGAAGGAAATAATGAAACATTTTGGACAAATTTTGAACAAATAAAGCGCTATTATGGGCGCGCTGATGTGGCTTTTCTTGAAAATGTTTTGCAGGAATCACTTACTTTGAACAATGAAGGGCAATCGAGAAATAAGGCGAATTTTCCATCAGCTTTGGGAATGCAGGTCCCAGAAAGAAAACGAACAGAAGCCGGGAATGGCGAATGAGAATGGGAAAGGCCATAATGCGACCAGTCCAAAGAAAGAAAAATGACAGGTAAAGGGAGCCCAGACAACTGAAAAGGAAGGATCAAGGAAGAAAGGAAATTTACAGGGATCCAACAGATCTAGGGAGCAACTGAAGAATCAGACAAGGCAAGTGGAAAGCCAATGCACCGGAAATTAAGTGCCGACAAAGGTTAACCAGCCCGGTTTTTACGAATGAAATGCCCGATGAACAATGAGCCGCTGCAATGTAGAAAGTTTTAAAACAGCCATACAAGGGCTCCCACGGCGACTCAACAAGCCCAGCGATGAAGTAGCAGGAAATTCAGGGTAGATTTTCAGCACCTGAGCGAGGAGCAACAAAGCGACTAGCATCTGCAGAATTCCTGCAGCCGGTCAGAAAAGGAACACGCACAGGGTGAATTCCCAGAAATGGAAAATGCCAGTGCATGTGGAAAGCGAGAAGACGCTGCATCGGAAACTAAGGATTACCAGTCCTCTATATACCCTCCTGGAGTCAATATCTGCGAAAACGGATGAACGACTACTATCAAAGCAAAAGCTAATCAGAAATTCAGTTTTTAGTTTACGTCTGAAGTACAGCAACTGCTGTTTAAGTCTATGCCTTAAGTGAGGACAATTTAGATTTGTTATGCAGCAAGAAGCTTCTAATTTAATTATGCATTATCTTAATGATTTTAGTTTAGCACAAAAATGAAGTTTTCACAATTTTTTTAAAACAATCCAAGAGATTGTTTTGAAAAACGTTTGGCGGTTTGTTAGAATATAATGTTAGGAACTTTACACATATGTGAATAATTTTAGCGAGATTACGATTAACACTGTAGTATCTCTTGTATAATGCAGCATGAAAGGCCTTAGGAGTGAAGCTTTGACGGAAAACTAAGGTTACAGGGGCAAGTCCATTTAACATTGAGATAAACGGCTATCTCGCCTAATTGAAGAGATAGTGGAAAGCTGGTTTTTCGCTACTAATTTTCGTCGCCAAACCTGGGGAGAACCAAAGAATATGTACTGTTAAGAAGGAAAACTTCGCAGAAGCAGAAGTGGCTCCCTTCCAACGAAAAGGGAAACAACTGCGCATGCGTGAAATATCTGTCGCCAAAAAGCGCCAAAGCTCGAAGCTGAATGTCGAAGTTGGTTTGGACAGGTTCGACCGTTGTTACGTTTAGCAAGAGTTTAAACAAAGAGTAGATTCTTTGGTTTCAAGTAGCGATATGGACAGTGGAAGTTCAACAGCCAGTGAAACTTCACCTAATATTTCATCATTTCCGAGTTTAAATTATTGCGACAAGTCAAAGAACGATTTATCTTAACGCGTGTTCCTCAATTTCCTATACACGTCGCGGAGGGGGAAAATGTCGGCTAAGTACCAAAGAACCGGCACATCACAGAGGGGAAATTCTCGTCAACAGATTCCGTCGCCAAATCCCTTGGCGAATGTTCCCTTTTCTTTGCAGCGGCGTTGCAGACAAAGTGGTTTACATTACGTCTATGGAGCATTTCCTTCTTTACATAGAGGTTCTTTGGGAGAACTCCTCCAGAAGTCGCCAAATTTAGCAACCATTTGGCGACATTTTGTATAAATGTAATTGACACAAACACCTACGTAACTGTGTATGTCTTCTAGAAATTTCAAGAAACAGAAAGTACTGGAAATTTCTCTGCGGCCGGGTGAACATGATATAAGATCGGAAGCGGCATCAATTTTCAGTTTTTAGTTCAGAGTTAACTTCGCAGTATTGAAAGATCTTCGTGCGATCTCTGCTGTTTAGGTACGCTTCGTATTGCATTGTGTTTAACCCTTTTAGTGGTTTGAAGTCGTAAGTACTGACTATGCCCTGCCATGCTGAGAAGAGTTGTGCGAGTACTTTTGTGGGAAGTTCCAGAACTGAAAAGCGGATTTTTTTTGGGGGGAGGGAAATAATTTTTATCAAGCTATCACTTTTTAGGTGCATTTAATCTACTACGAACCCTTACGAACGTAACAGTGAGTTAACTGATTGAAGAAAAGCATGTAAATGAGCAAATGCTCAATAATTTGGAGCCTTTTTAGGTCGATGAGCGACTATTTTTAAAATGCTACCTCTCTAGGTTTCATCTTTTAAATTGAGAGTGAAAAATCATAATTTAAGTTTCCTCAGTGTATTTCTAAAATCTCCCAGCTAATTTGGTGCCCCTCCTAGCTGTTCACCTGAGGCAAGTGCCTCACCCTTGTCCTGACTCTATCTACAGCCATGAATAATTCTTAAAAGAAATCTTTAAGTCTTAGAAGTTTGTAGTTTTCTTTATACAATATGAACCTTCTCAAGCCTTTGACGCAGATAAAATCACCGGGACAATTCCTTGCTTATAGATCTATTTAAGAAAGTCTGTTTAAACATCATAAGTGTTTTTAGAAATTTTATACCCTGAAATAACATTTTGCATTTGTTTGAGAGTGGAAATATGACACATCAACTGAACTGTTATCCAATATAACTTCTAAATTCTTGATTTGAGTAACTGATTCGATAGGAACGATTTTAGGATTAGGATCGATTCAATAAAATTTTATCTGGATACAGAAATGTGTTTTTACATAGGGTAAGAATATGTATGTGAGATGTGAATTCAGATTTGTTGCTTGTAAATTCTTCTCCGACCTAGTAAATTTAACAAGCTTTGCGACTTAAATTGCCTAGAAATTAATGATTTGACCTCAGTAAAATTAATGAAAACATTATTAAGCTGAAAGAAATTACGAAGTGATTTTGGTTAACAGTTTCCTCCTCTCTTCCAAATAAACCGTTTAAATTACAGGGTGGTTATAAAAAAACTTACCCGATACATGAAATCCTAGCGGCCTAGCCGCTCAACCAATCGAAATAAAATTTCAGATATTGACGAATGACAACACAAAAAGAAGAGAGAAGAAAACTTGTAGTAAAATTATAAGTTTCTAAAGCGTACAACGTTGCATGATACGAGTTATTTCCCGTATATGTGCAGTTTCTTGGCCCCGCGATCCCAGATTTCACTGAGATGGATTTCAGTTTCTGGATTACCTAAAATTTAAGGTATAGACATCAAGTCCACGAGATTTGCTGAACTGGAAGTTGCCATAAAATGTGAAGTTACCGGATTCCTCCTGCGATGTTACGTTCGTCGTTGTTTTCTACAATGACCTGCATGCAATGCGTTATCGTATGCGAACGTGCGCCTGTTGAAAACTTGTAATTTCAATAAAACGTTTTTTCGCCGTGGTTTCTTTATCACTAGTTATTTACAATGCTCTTCTTTGCAAATGTTTTACCCTGGCAGTTTTCGTCATACGCATATCATTCTAACGCCATTTATGGGTTTTTAATGCGCTGATAAATTTGTGCAGGATTATAAATGGCTGTTGCCATTCGAAGATTTTGAAATTTTTCTCTGTAACTATAACCGTGAGAGCTCTAATGATTTAAATTCCACAATCTCGAGCGCATACCTGGAAATAACAATATCTGAAATTTTCATATCGATTGGTTGAAAGGATAGGCCGCTAGGGGGTCATCTATCAAGAAGGTTTTTTATGACCATCCTGTAGTTTCAGCAACTCAGAGTAAGAACAAATACATGCATAGAATAAAGGCAGTATATATTACGTTTTATATACATATAGTATTTATTTTAAATATGTATCAATTTTACTTCTCTGAACTTTTTTGTTTGGGTTGTTTCTACACTGGTCCATTATTATGGGTAAGATACAGCTTCACTTTAGATGAAGAACCACGAGGGATCAAAGGAAGAATTAGCAACAAAAAGAGAATGCCAACGATTTGGTTTTGATCATCGATCGAAACCAGACCAGTTTGGTTAACAGTGTTTTCAGACATTCAAGCCAATACAAATGTATTAAGCAGACTCTACTTAATTAGTAAATGAGCTGAAAGCCTTATTACGATCTTTAGACAATGTCTGGCCAATCACCGCTTAAATTTGGCATAACACGAGTACAAATCCCTAGGATTATGTATTGTAAACTGGCAGTTATTTCTAATTTGATAGCGCAGAATTCCTTATATGTATTCTACTGCAGTTTGATTCTAGCACCACGTTTTTTTTCAAACTTTGTCTCGAATATAATTGCTCATGACAAATCACTTTACCAGATTTTCTTGGCGAATAACAGAAAAAGTTTTCATCTTTTTGAAACTTACAATCTTTTATAATGAAATATATAGTTATTGGGTAAGAATTATGCAATGATATATGTTCGCATCTCGAAAACCAGCGGTCAGAATTTAAAATTTACTTTCCTAGGAAAATGTAACGAAATTTTACGAATCCTGAATTATTTTTTGAATTTCTTGATCCTTTCCTTTGTAATTTTGAAAATAACAAGCTGTCACTGAATGAGAAAGGACAGTTGATTGAACTCTGCAATGATACCATACTTAAAATGAAGTTCCAAGCAGAAGGTATAGTTAATTTCTGGACCTCATTATCAGTGAAACAGGAATATAATGAACAGAATGTTGCTATAAAAATTATGATTTAGTTTACTTCTACAGACCTGTGATTGAAAGGGTTTTCATGACTAACTCAAATAAAAACAAAGTACTGAAATATGCTTGATGTATGTGCCTATCTCAGATTTAAGCTTACCAGCAAACATCCAAACACACAAGAAGATTAGGCAATCTCTTCAAAATCATTAACATGAGTACTAGCATTTATTTAAATTTTAGTATGCTAAATATTATCCAAACTGTAATAGCTTGTAATTATTAAAAACAAATACAACTTTTCTTCTCTTAACATAATCAAGGTATAATTGAATTAACTTCTATTAATATAATAACATATGTCAAAAAATTTGCTTTCGAAGACAAGAGGAAGGTGGTGCACAGAATATTCAAACTTATAATAATAGATACTAGATTAGCCTATGGCACTAGAATTTTCCAAATATTATTAAATGCATGTGATTTAAATATTGCATTCGGATTGTATTATGCTGCATAACAGCTAATGGGCTAAACTGTTTGGTTTCTATCAATAACAATGGGATGGCATCTGAAAACAAACACAAACAATTTTCACTAATTTTTGCACGCGGAAGATGAATATGACACTTATTATTTAAAATTATTTGTCAGTTCATATTTTGAAGATTCACGGAGTGCATTTAATTAAAAATTTGTACTGTGACCAAGGAATAAAAATTGCTTGTCTTTATTACTATTAAATGTGAGCTTTTATCAAAATTTCTGTTGTAAATAACGTAAATATGTCGAACGCACGTAGTTGTCTTATTCATTGTCTATTCTGACATGAAACAGAATTGGCAGCGTGTAATAATGTTAATTAGATGGCTTAGAACTCGCTCAATAATTTGATGAACACTTGGTGACACTAGGTGACAAAATATCTGCCAAAGGTAAAAATTCAAGTGCTAGAACTTACTCAGTTTCAACTATAGCTCTTCAAAATTGAGATTTGGAGCCTTAATTTTTAATTAATCTTTAATTTCATAGACACTTTCTTCTTACAACAACAAACATTATAATAAGTATATTTAGCTATAAGAATACCAGAAATGATCTAAAACTATTGTCCAGTTGAATAAATAATGAAAGTAGTTCAAAAATATAAAATCCCTTTTCAAAGTTTGATTAGAATTCTTTCGCATAAGTTTTACCAGACGTTTTCACCAAAGCCGAAAACCAATATCCGAGTGAATAAGAATCAAATTTAACATTCCAGCAGGTCAAAAAATAATGAAACTCAAATCGGAAGACAATAAATATCGTACCAGAAATGTAAGGAATTGATATTCAGATAAAGCAGCAAGGTAGCGTTCCACAATTGAAACTTAACAAGGTTTTTGAGGTGACTTACGACCTTCTCTTGCAGTAGCATTCGTTTTCTACCAACTTTTTCCCCACCCTCTTATCCAGTAGTGCTTTTCAAGGCTCTCCCATTTTTTTTCGAATATCTTCTCGCATTTCTCCGCACAGGAATTCTTCCCTTTCTCTAGATTTACGTTTTCTGTATTATGAATCCTAGGTTTTTCCCTTCTGCTGACACCATATTTCTCCTTTTCCCGTTGCACCACGTTTTTCTCCTTTTTACACATGTTTTCTCTCTCTTTTGTAAATTTATGCATCTCCCAGTCTTCCCAAAAATATAAATGATCTTTATCGCTTGACAGTTCTCTTGACGGGAAAGTATCTCGCAAAGGCTACTGAATCTTTAGTCACTGTCCAATGTTGAATAAACTTTCAAACTTTCTTTTGACCTGGTAGTAAATAAACGAACAAGAGCAGCGTAATAAATGCAACAATTTTATCCCGACTGGATTTAAGCGGGAGTTTAGTCCAGCATTAGCAAACCGTCTTGTTAAATTGATGAATGAGATAGAAGTTCCAGCACTTGAAGTGGAAGGTTCAGCACTTGGTCAAAAGAAGAGATGTGGGGGCTCGAAATAAGTTTTTTCGCCTTCCAACAGCAACGAACGGGTAGAGAGAAAAAACGAAATTGCTCTACAGGAAAATTTCAGAAGTTTCTAAGAAAGATAAATTTAATGTGTCTACAAGAATTAACTCTTCCAGAACAGCGGATTCTACAGTGTTTCCACCGATAACCACAACGTTTTAATAAGATTAGACTAAGCTTCAACCAATTTAATGTCAGGGATAAAAATTTTACTTACTTGTGTTATTTTTGCTTTGAACGTCTTCATTTACATACTAATTAACTGTCGAAAAATATATTTCTCAAGTTTTTTTTAATTATTAAATACCTCGTTACCATTGTATTTACACTGTATTTAAGCACTAATACAAGGATATTAGTTAAAACAAGGATATTAGTATACATTTATGACATTCAAAATAAGTGCATTTTATAGTTTATTGTTATAGGTTCATAAATGATAAAAATTAAAAACATTTTGATACAAAATCTTACTTTAATTAAATACTCAAATTTGGTTAGGTACCATTCAGTTTAATTTAGATACACAGCAGTTAATCATTAGTCGTTTAGAAAAAAGAAATGCGTAACTCTCATTTTAAACACACTGTTATTTATAATTGAACAAAATTACACGGAATAGCGGTCTTGCAGAATTGAATGGAAGTTTCATTAACTGAGAGCGCCAAAAGTCTCCAGAAGTAATTATTTTAAAGATTTTGCTGATTCAGTGTACCTGATTGCAAAGTAAGTAAACCTGCATCTCATTTAGCAGTGGAAGCCTGTATTTATAAATAAATAAGTTCCCATTTTATTTTGAAGAAGATCTCAGTCACCGTATTAATGCATTGAAACATGCCCGTGAAATACTTTACGGGAAATGTTTCAATGAAATATTTTGTCATATCAAATTCACAACTAGTTTAATCATTATCGTTATTTAACTAAAACGATTTACTACGAGGCATAATAACAAATAAGACAACTGTGAATTTGGAAGATATGCTACGAGACAGGCTTGATAAACTGAATATTTGTCTACAGGAAAAGAGGGGTATTCTAGATACTGTTCGTCTTTTGGAGCGAGAAAAGGGAAAAATTAACTATGTTTATAGGGTTATAATTCTAAAGAAATTAAATCAAAGTCCTTCTTACCCTACTAGATTGACAAGCAAATTATAGTTCCGTCTAAAAATATAAAGCCTTGCGAAAGTTTAAATAAGGCTTTTATTAACTCTTTAACTAAACAGAAAACACAACTTTTGCTTATAAACAAATTCCGCCACTTGCGGGTATTTAAAGTAGCACAGCTGAGGTTCAGATTAAATTATCATATTTGAAGACTGCAGTGGTCTACCTAAGATGGTTCAGTATTAAAATGGCTCATTTTGACATCGGTAGAAAAATGGCCAAAGCCAGAATACGCAATGACAGAACTAGTTGACATAAACTGCGGGCGACACTGCCAAAAGATCTATCAAACATTCAAAACGTTCGTAACCTCGACATAAATACTCTAGCAAATAATTTGCTTCCTGATGATCCGAGAATGTCGTAAGTAGTTACAGTTGACTACAGCAGATTTAAAGTAAAACAAAACAAATATACGTTCTCTATTGCTGTAAAGAGAAAAAAAAATTAACAAATTTTCTTATAAATATTGCACCATCGAATTAACATTAGCTATTAGGTTGTTTCTATAATACCTGTTTGATTTGTAGATTCCCAACTAGCCGGTCTCTGTGCGACTGGCAGGAAACTCTGTTTTGGCAAGGAAACGAATGGCTAGTCATTCAGAAAAATCAGCAATTTTTACTTTTTTTTATTATTTCAATTCTTATTTCGAAGAAAAATCCCGCCACTTGCAAAAACCATTAACTGTAAAAAGTAACTATTAACCCATCAAAATTTGGGGTGGGCTAGAGAGACTTCCGGCTGGCCAGTATTTTAAGTGTCACCTGCTACACAGATGCTATATATTTAAAGCATACATGCTTTCTCAGGATTTCGAGCACTGACTCATCGGTACTGCGACGTACTGCTCAGGAGTAGCTAAAAAAATTGGTGCAGAGAATATTCGATGAATGCCTGAATTTCGCTAACTGAATATCGTTATCTCTACTCAGTTACCGTAAAATTGATGGAGTTTATAAGGAATTATCGCATTTTTCCATCCATGTTCTCGTAGTACAAGTGACAGCATGGCACCAGTTAGCAGCCGGAAACTTCACAGTTTCAATCCGGGCAGGACAAAGCGCTTTTCATTCTATAAACGTACTGTCGCTACAAGAGCATTCAGAAAAGAATGCGTATGTTACATGACTTAATAAATTTTATATTCATACCTAAATATCCTCTTTTGGATACAGATTTTGTTAATTTTTCATCAGCAATATTTTGTGCTTTTATTATGTACATGCTATGCACGACATTTCCCTTTCTATGTATTCTGAAAAGAACACACCTAGGATGTACAAATTTAAAATTTTTGTACTTTGTGTTGATTGTTCAGATAAAAGGTCAGACGCTTTTTGTTTATTTTGAATGTATTTTTATAGTAAACTAAAGCTGTTGTAAAAGAAGTAAATTGAAATAAAAGGAAGATGCAGTGAACTTTACAATAATGTAAACAGCTTTTCGTTTGATCATATGACACTATAATAATTTGAAAACCAGAAAGAGCTGTACTTTTTTATGTTTAACCAATACCCACTCCTCTGGAAAGAATCCAAACAAGGGTTATGGACTTTATCTTCAAAGTTTTAAAAAAGCAAAGCATTAAAGCATGCCTTAAAATAATTGTTTATTTTCACTCACAATTAACGTCAAAATATAATATGCGGATATTACACCTAAACTGAAATAGTTTGCAGTACACATTCGTGTGCAAAATTAAGAAAATTTGAAAATTATGTTTTTACGAAAAATATTGAACCAAAGGCACTAATTATTCGACCGAAGAATTATGCAAATATTCAGAGTCGAATACTTGAACGTATACGTGTTTCTAAAACTGTCTTGTGAAGGGGTACGAGATGGAGATTTTGGAGGGAACTGTGATTGAATATAAGCGCACTAAAGGTTTTCGGGGATTTATATGAGCGCACTCCTTCACGGCATTCCCGATGTTTCTCGCAGAAGCTGTGTAAATTTTACAAGATATTAGGTAAATTATTACCCACAAACGTATGGATGAGAGAATGAGATGAAGAATAGTCGGTTGACTGGAGGCAGGCCAATCGAAAGCGCAGGCAAAGAATATGTATTACATAGACTTTCTTTGGCGCAGATGGCTACAGAGCTCAGTGTAACGTCCAGATATTTTAGACTCAAATTGATAATTTACTGAAATTACGTAATTTAATTAAACATTAAAAATTAGGTAAATCTTATTACACTTGGTGAAACCATTAATAATTTCGTTGGGAGACCCTTTACAGCTTTCTTTTGAATCCATCTTTTAAAAGATTAAATTAATAACTAATACGTAATTTGCCTAAATAAATTCAAAACAGACAAGTTTATTAATATTTATTACTCTAAATATAATATTTTGATCGAAACGGAGAAATCAAGAATACATTAAGTGTAAAGCATTTATATTTAAATTCGTTTCATTCACAGATAATTTGACACTGTGCTCAGTTCTTTTAAGAATATTCCTGGTGAGTTATTACGAATAGGAGACACGAACACAGATTAATTCTGAAATTTTGCCTGAATAGACTTGACTAACATTTTTGTCTTGATTCCCATAGTGTAATCTCATTTTATCTCGATCTTCTACTTCAAATATATGATTCTAAAGAAAGATTTTGCTAGTTCTTTTAATCACTACCTGACTGAAATTCAGATGAAAAACTACTTTTTTAACCCCAGTTTCACTCAGTATGTTAAGATTTTTTCTTGAGTCCGAATTAGAGAGAGATTTATTTAGAGAATACGTAACGAGGACCTGTACAGCTATCTATTTTTTTTTAATTCTCCCACCTGCAGTTTATCGGTTTCATTGACGGCATCAAATGTTTTTCATACTTGGTCGATTTCCAATTACAAAAATGCATTAAATGATGTAGTTATCCTGCTTTCGTATTTTTAACCCGCGGGAAAGCGCTTGGGATGTATTATACCCCAAGTCTACAAAAAAGTGGAATATTCCTAACTTACGAAACTGAAATTCTGTACTTACATTCAGTAGCTGAGTTTATAGTACTGCGTGGCTGAGTACAGATACTGAGTTTATAGTACTGAGTGACTTTTAGAACCGCTTTTCCGTTCCCTGTGTGCTTCAGAAAACGATTTGTCGGTATTTTATCGCATGGGGTGTGTCATACCCCATGCGCCTGTCCACGTAACTGTTTTTCTGACTGAATATTTATTTTAAAAATTTATTTCTAGAGTGTAACAGTAAATATTTCTACTCGCAAGCTATTTTAAAATATTTGAAATTAAATTTTAAAAGATTTCTAAGCGCATTATGGCAAAAAGACTCTCTATAAATTAGAAATGCAGCGGCTGTGAGACTGATTAGAAATATTTGAAAATGAAGATTACATTTCGGAAAATGAAGATGAAAATAGGAATATTTTCTACACTGTTTGGTTTCGAAAAAGATAACGCATGAATTTCTTATGTTCCTAAAAAAAGGAAAAACTGTTTTTATGCTTTTAACACTACATAGCGATGATGTTATAGATGGCACTACTGCAGAAAAGAAAACGCCAGAAATTATGTATTTTTATAATACGACTAAGGAAGCAGTGGATATTTTGGATGAAATGGCAGCAAGTTTTTTCAATTGCCGAAATAACAAGGAAGTGGCCAATGGTAATTTTCCTTTCTACACTGAATGTTGCTGCAATAAATGCTCGAATTATATTACTTTCAACTGCTAATCTGCCAACCAGATACAGAAGCAGATGTCTGTTTTTGAGGAACTTAATATTACAGTTAATAAAAAAAATATATTAAACAACGATCAGAGATTGATATTTTACCAAGAAACTTACGTACTGCATTCAAAAGAAAAGCAGAAGTTTCAAGGAATAATTCAAACGAATATACGAAATTCGAAGCAACAAAGTATAAAAGTTGTGATGAATGCTCTGGAGCCAAGGGCAGAAAACCGCGAATGCTATATTTAAAACGTGAAAACCTTCTGTGCTAAGAACACGTGAATGAATTTTTGTTGAAAGTGTAAACAAATAAAATAAATTGCATTGTGTATAAGAGATGCAATAAAACTTAGTGGTATGATGTATATTTCGTTATTGTTTTCATTTATCTTAATTTTAACTCTTTATAAGCTTATTTTGGAAATTAATTTTTTGTAACCCAAGTCTTATTCGCGTATTATAAAAGAAAAACTGCTTTAAAGTCAATTAAAACTGTTTTTTCCGTATTTTAAACATTGGGGTATGTGCGCCCACTCTAGTAACTGTTTTTGATGCGACTTCAGCCGGGTTAAATTTAGAAATATCAATTTTGTAAAAATTATGATATCCCCGGTCCCTAGACTTATACATAGAAAAGTTTATACCCATTAGAAAATATAAAGTATACATAGTTTGACTTCTGTAAGAAAAAACATTGACCAAGGTATTTATAATTTTACAGCTCCAGGAAACTTAATTTATTTTGCTTCTTGAGGAATCTGTTAAAAAATGAATTAGGATAAATCGAGGTTGTATTATTTCCATTTAAACTCATTCAGAGTCATTTCTTTGTGATTAACTGATGTGTATCATTCTTCAGAATTTTTATAATTCCCCATGTATAACATGGAAACCGAACCAGTGTCTCTTGGAAAGTCCTCCACGAAGGCATTCCTCCTCTTAGGCAGATAGCTTTAGCGTGTTTTTGCCATAATCAAATAAACCAAACCAAACGTCCATAAAAAATAATAACTGTTTGGCTTAGATTATGGAACGAAACCCTGAAGGGGCCATTCATTTTTGATAGAAGTTTAGCTGGCAAGTGCACAAAAATGAAATTTAAAATACTAAAAGGGCCATTATCAGACTTCTTAGGAAATACTACCTCACTGACGGATGTATCAACTGTTTGGCTTCAGCATAATGGCGCTGCAGCACATAAATTCGCAGGGTCATGCAATCTCTGCGTTTGTAAGGGCAAACCGCTTTGTTCTTTACATGGTAAGTCATCCGTGGTATCTGTCTATTTTACATCAAGATAAAATGCAGAAAAATTGCACTAAAGGCATGTTCTTCCAAAATGTTTCCAATGTGTGATATGACGTTAAAAGGAAACTGGCTTACATTCACGTTACGTGTGAGGAAAAGCTTGGAAACCAGTCATGCAGTTAACCCGTTCGTCTGGGATCAAATTCAGTACTCAACAGTCTAAACGCTATCACATTAGTGTGTCTAATTATCAGATATCATTTTTTAAAAAATAATATAAGCATATTTCTGCCAACTGCATTTAATGTTAAGCATGGCTAAAAATAAATAACGTTGGAAAAAAAATATTTCTTTTTTAATTTATAACGCTAAGTATGCGCTATTCTGCATTTTAATAAATGATCTTTGTTAGTTTTAGTTTTATCCCATGTTCTTGGTTATGGGACTTCCATCAAGCCATGTTTACGTCGGTTAGTCAGAACGCTACTAAACAACTCCCTATCTTTACCCTTAATTAGAAATTACCTATCACCGACTTCGACACAGCATTTAGTAAGTGACGCCTTACTAGGTTCCTGGCTCTCTTTGTAGCTAGGGTGTGCTAATCGTTGCACAGTCAAAATAACTAAATCTTGGATTATTTTTGAAATGTTAAGCTACCAGACACTAAACTAATTCTGTTCAACCAAGTGACGTTTTAATGAAATTTATCTCGTTGCACTAAAGCACCATCTGGGTAAACTGCTTTCAGAATTGCAGTAAATTCTTAATTCCCGCTAATTAGAAGATTCCCTGTGAAATATGCTAATATTACCTTTCAGCTGGTTAAGTCTCTTCCTTTTCCTCCGTTGCCAATACCATTTATTTCTAGTTCTGTGTCTGAACGATAACTCCTTCGGCTGCTAATTCTTAACCGTGTGGTATTTCAATTAATTGCCGTTCCTTATCAACCGTCAGCCATATTATATTTCCGTGTTCTTCACTTTGATGTTACATGAACTGATGCGATTAAATTATATCCGAATGCAGCGAGAAAGGCAGTAAGTATATTCTCGATGCTTTGAGACACCAATCTACGAAAATGAAACTGCAAGAATTGAAATAATTCCGTCTAAGAATTTAAAGCTAAATAGTTTTCTCGCTATCTTTGAAAGCGGACTAAAATTCCAAAATTTTAACGTCTTTATAAAGTGATCGCTGTAAGTTCTATTACCAGAAACTAATGCTGCGTATATCTGCCAGAAGAATTCCAGTTAAATAGAAAGTCGAAGAGTTTTAATAGTTTATATCTTGCATCAAGAGTTTCCAGGGATTCGCAAAAGGATGGGCGACTTGGAGCAGCTAATAAATAGTTTCTCAATCTCCAGTGAAGGTGGGGCAATTTTCGGATAAATTTTAAATATAAAAATAATTAAAATTTACTGAATAATTAAATAAAATAAGTATCTTAGAAGTACCAGATGCGTTTATCCGCCTTAGATATGTCTAAACTTTCGATTACACTAAACTGTGGATCATTGAGTTTTAGGATCGGGAAAACTATCGTAATTATATGAAAGTAACAAATTACCAGAAAGCCCTAACATCGCGTTTATGGATCTGGGGTGTTTGGTGAAGATCTGGGAACAAGATTTAAGCAAGATTTCGATACTGTAACTGAATTACTCCGGTGAGTTTCAGTAATTATAAAAGTAATCCCTGATTTCGGAGACGTTTAAAATTTTTATTAAATATTTCACAGGAGTTTAAATTTCTATATTTTGAACTAAATTTCTTCTAGGTGAAATCTGTCATTTCTAATTTTAGGTTCAATTTCTACTTAAAACTGTGCATTTTTTAAAGGATTCAATTTTTAAGAGTTTAAATAAATAATGGGTATATACATGTAACAAATAAGCTTACACATATTAAAATTTGGTAATTACACATTTGCCAAATGCCCCAGAGAAAATACATGTGTAATTCTTATCTTGAAGAAAGAGATTAGTAATTTTTCTCATTTCTTTTGAAAGCGAAGTCGTAGATGATTTTGATATCTCAGAAATTCCAAATAGGCAAGAATATGCTTGTTTATGTGATTACGGCAAAACTTTGAGGGCTATCTGCCAAAGGGGAGATATGCTTTCGGGAGGGCTTTCTAAGGTGGACTGGCTCATATATGTATTATGCACGGGAAGAAACACGAAAGCGCCCATGCGGGTGGCCCGTTCACGGGATTCGAACCTCAGACTGAACTACCAGTGTTCAGCGACTTACCGCTCGGCCACTAGCGGGCCCAAGAATATACTTGTACTAAGGGTAGAAACAACCAAGATGTGACTTAATTTTAAAAACCGATATGTTTAAGGAAAATAAATGTCAGAAATTCTTGTCAGTTTACAGGTAATTTCTGAGTTTACCTTTTTCTGCAGTTTCTAGGTTATGTACAAAATTTCTAAGGAATGTTCTTCAGGCTCTTCTAGTAACTGGATGATTAAGTTAAATTACAATAAATGAGAATAATACATTTTCTTTGTTAAACAACAAAGAGCATCATAAACAAGGGAAGTTCGGAATTTTCGTCACTAGAAATATAATGTCCTTCATATATTGTGCTTATAATATACGCATTTGGTCTCATTTTGTGACTTCTAGGTTTTATTATTTATAGTATTTTTTTCAGAATATTAAAAAAAATAAAAATTGTTTTTATATGTTAAAAATTCAAATATACATTATACATTTTCGTTTGGGGAGAGGAGATGTTATCATACCAATACAAAATAAATTATAACATAAATTTCCTGTAATAGTTTGCGGGTAAAGTTTGAAAGGAAAACTAAGAAATGTTTTCTCTGATGTCTATAACATCTCTTACTTAAGCACTGGACAGGAAAGGACGCATCAATCGATAATTAACATTTTTATCATTAAGAGCGTGTCCTAGGGGCAAGATAACTATACAAGTATCCCTGATTTCTCCAAGGTTCGAAACTGAGCCAAACAATTTGGAAGCCTGGTATGCCAACCACATTGGCACATAACTAAATAACAAAATGTAACATCTGCACATCAAATTTATTAACCAGATTGCATAATTGCAACGTTTTTATGCTATTCAATTTTTAAAAATGCTTGAAAGATAAGATTTGTTCCTTATAATACTGAAAGCATCATGCCACGATACAAATAAAAAGTTCTTTGAACATACATGAAACTTTACCGATGCGTCTTTTTTAAATGAGAGGTACAGTGTTAATGCTTGCAAGATTTTAAAAATAAAATCTGGATAACTAACGCAGAGTAGAATTTTGATATCCCTAAATTAGTCTGACCGTTGATAAGAGCCTAGAAGTGAAATTCGAAAAGCACTCTTTATGATCATTGGGAAGGATTTCTAGCGAAAAATGTGAAGCTATCAAAAAGATTCTAAGAGAGAAAGATATTTTTCCTCTATTTCTGAAGCGAGGAGAAAAAATCGAAAGAACGTTTTTCATCGTTACGTAACAAACATTTGATAAATATAAATAAATCATACTCAGCTCTAGGATCGAAATCTGAAAACCCTTTCAAGCGAAAATTATTTCTTACTTGCTACCGTTAACGCATTTCGAAAACTCGTGCTCGTGTTTTCTGAAACTGGAACTGTATTCTCGAATTCTGTCGCCACGCTGCCTGACTTTTTTTCGGTTGGCGGAAGGAGAAAAAGGGAGAGAGAGTTTAAAACCTTCATTTGGTTATTAAATCTCAAATCACAATATGAATGGCTATTCATGAAATGGATTTTGGTGCTTTTCTGTGGAAAAAATACTTTTAACTGTTCATGCTAACTTATCTACATCGATATTTATTATACACATTCCACTTTTTGTATGGCATGTTTAAGTATTGAAAAATTGTCTTTTTACAGCAAAATGTACAAGAACTCTGTAGATATGTGAGTTTTATATTGACTCTTTTTGTAATTGTTAAAATCTATTCTTCCTTCCGCTGTTTCATCGGTTCTTTCAGATTATGTACATGCAGTGAGTTTTAAATCGAAGCGAGGACCTTACGTTTACGACAAAGACAGATTTGACATCATCAACATGCCTTCGTTAAAACACTTATATTATAGGCTTGAACACCATTGTTACCATCTGGAGAGTTTGTCTTTCATTGAATATTAAGTCTGTAACC
Source organism: Stegodyphus mimosarum (assembly GCA_000611955.2). Classification (NCBI taxonomy): domain Eukaryota; kingdom Metazoa; phylum Arthropoda; class Arachnida; order Araneae; family Eresidae; genus Stegodyphus; species Stegodyphus mimosarum. Next base: position 283,117 of record KK116476.1, read on the forward strand.
GTGAAATTACGGAGAAAACTTGTAAATACTGTTGTGCACTACGGGCTCTCTTTAAGCAATCGCTACAGAAGAGCAGCAAAATTTTGACAATTTATTGTCACTAATAATCACGACAAAATAAAGCCACAAATAACTGATAGGGAAAGCTAATAACAGGTAAATCTTCCTTAATACACTAAAGATATCACTCACAGAGTAAACTCTAAAACGCAGTTCAGCTGACTGTCTTTCAACCGAGGTCTTTCTCAGATGATTTAATAAGTGACTCGTCCTAACTCTCGGAGCAGTTTTATATGGTATTGCATTAGCGTTTTGGAAACTTCGGGAAAATCATCTCTACAACTTCAAAAATCTGTTTCTCCCAAAACTTCTAGAAACTGACTACGTCAGGAAAAAATAACCGAGAGTACCGAGGCCTTGACGACTAAATTTTTGCCTTGACAACAATTTTAGTCGTCAAGGCCGGCGAGGAAATCTTTCTGGAGCTACTTTTACAATTTAAAAGCATTTCGGATTCAGAACCTTTGCTTTGGATTCAGAATCACAAAGTCAGTTATCCCAAGCAAGTAAAAAAAATGTGTACAAAATAGGTGGCTAAAAATTTAATTATACGAAAATGCATCTTCAAATTATCAGCTTAATTAAATGCAAACATTAAATTAAATACAGAAAACACTACACAATATCACAACAATGCAAAAAAAACAGCAATTCAAGTTAAAGGATTAAAATATTTATAGAAATTTGCAACAGTATTCTGAAACATTGTCTCTCTCCACATTTAAGAAGCAGAAATTGCTTCTATTTTATTTTTAGCTCTGTAACCGCAAGTTAAAATTCAAATGAATTCTTTATTTTTATTTTTTATATTGCTGTATTTACTTTATGTTGAAGGTTAAAGGCGAGATTACATTTCATCGGTCAGTCGGGGAAGGTCAAACTTGAAATTCGTTAAAGCTACATTGAGTTTAACCTTATAGTTTAAAATTGAATACTGTAGTGTTATATAAGGCTTTACAGAATGGTTTTCTTTTTACAGCCTTGATACTAATATTTGCTTTGTTACATATATGTTTTGACACTATTAACAAGTTTTAATGTCACTAAGCTAAGAAGATTATCTTTGTTACTTCATTCAACGTGGTGGTTAGAAGAAACTGGCTACAGAGGGATGTGTTTAAGTTCAAATCCCTGATAAGGCATAGCTATATGCCACTGTCGCCTCTTCTCACAATGGTGGCAGTTAAAACCTATCGATCCGAAAGGCCTCTCGAGAACATGATGGTATGTCAAAAGGGGTGGAAACCCTTCGGATTTCATCCTTCAGAGTATCTCCAATCAAATTTGAGGTGAGCTGGATAAAATGGCATAGCCACCACTGGGACTCAAGGAGAACGACTGACTTATCTCTGACCTTTCCTTGATTATTTAAGAGACAACTTATAATCTGTAAGAGTAAATACAGCAATATAAAAAATAAAAGCTGGTGCAATTACAAATCTGCTGGAATATCCTCAGAAAACTTGATTGGAGAAAATTCCAAATCGTTAAGTTGAAAATTATGCGTACTTTGTTCTCAGTTTTGTAAAACATCATCTTGTTTTCAGGAGATATGATGAACAATTTGATCAGTATTCAGTTCACATATTTACAGTTCACATTAGTTTTCATATTCCATCTCAGTTCATGAAACGAATGGCAATGTGTACTGAAAATTAAACTTAAGACACCTTTCAAAGTAGTATATGCGATCTAAACTCGTTATGAAAAAATAAGTAACAAATGCTAAAATAAAAAGTACGAATAAAAAAGGGGACCTAAAACCATAAAAGTTACATATGAGATAGAGGCCGATCGTGGAATAGGCAACCAAAATTTGCATAAACCCAATCCCGTAGTCAACTACAACGCCTTAAAATGGTGCATGCCGGACATATGCGTCAGTTTGCAGCCAGTGATAGCTCCGAGTAATCCGAGAGAGCCAAAGCGGAAAACATAAGCCGAAGGCACAATTTGCACGATGAAATGCGTTGGAAAGTTGTCGGGATGTTGAAAGCTGGTGCAAGACAGTCCGCTGTTCGAGAGAGCTGAATGTGCATCGTAGCGTCATCAAAAGGCTGGGAATCGCTACAAAAAGAATCAAAACCCTATAAAACATGGGTCTCGACACCGGAGGATCAACACAACGGCCGAATGATCGCTTCATGGTGCCATGTGCAAGATGCCATAAATCATTAGCAATCTCTCTGCTGCTCCAGAACAGCCCATATCCCGTCAAACTGCGTCACTTCTACTGCACAAATGTGGATGGTACTAAAGACGATATGTGGTTTGTGCTCCTTTGTTCCCATCGTATGCAAGAGCAAGGTTGAATTGGGTCCGTGGACATCGCAGTTGGTCACCAGGGCAATGGGGTTACACAATCTCTACGGATCAATCTCCATTTAACATCCAGAACGATTCCCGAAGGTTAATGATACGGCGAGTACCAGGGACCCGCTATCGAGTGCCAGATATCGTCAAAAGAGCCCATTATAGAGGAGAAGACATACTTGAATGGGCTGCGATAGCACAGAACTGCCGCACAGATCTTTAAGTGCCTCTTGGTGATTCAATCACAGCTGTTCGAAATCGCGATGAAATTCTACACGTCCGCCCGCATAGAGCTCGAACGGTGCGGAGTTATCTGGAGAAAGAAACCATTTCCTAGCAGTCATGGCCTGCTATATCACCGGACCTGAAACCCACAGAGCATGTGTGGAACATATTGGGATGGCACATAGCAGGTCGCAGTAGGCCGCCATGCACCCTCCACAAGCTCCGATGTGCATTACTATAGGAATGGGCACTGATGCCACAACAAGCGATCAACGATACTATTGCCATCTTGTCTCCCCGTTGTCGAATACACATTTCAGCTACCAGGATATCGTGCTCGTTATTAGCGCGATGTTTCCATCGCACATTCTTTCGACCCATTTGATCTTTCGCTTTGTGATGGTCGTAATGTATGTTTTGCTTATTTTTTGCTGTGTGGTCTCGTAATGCCACATCATCCTCTTGGATAAATTTCACGCATATTCATTAAATAGTTTTTGTTTTATTCTGTGTATTGCCTTTGTTGCTCATGTTTTGAGCAGATATGTATGTAGCAAAGCTGTCCGAGCATTTCTTTCAAAAATCATTTATTTTCTTTCAAAAACATATTCAAATTTCCAGAAATATGTCGATAAATGTTCTTTCCTGGGTTTTGTTAAACAGTTTCATTAGATAGCTTTCCTAGTTATCAGTGACAAGTCACCTGCAAAACATTTAAATTTGTGTATAGTTAGATGGAGGCATTTTTGCCGTCTTAATTGTTCTAAATTTAAAACACCTATACAACACGAACTTATTAAATAAATTATTATTCTTTTAAACATACAAAATATAACAAGAAACATTGGCCAAATTTTGCAAAAAAAAAGTTATCTGCAATGAAAGTAATTTATTTCAAATACACTTCGTGAGGCACATAAGTTTGTGTGCATCATATACGCAAGGAATATTATTATAAACAACTCAAGAGACTAGCTTATTCTCTCAGGCTCAAGGATAGAAGCTTAGTAAAGTTTTCTCTGACTAGAGCGTTTCTGAATAACCTTTTAAATGCACTTTTAATTTCGATGTTGTCTGTATATATCTGAATGATATATTGAAAGTAGCCGGATTTGCAATGAAATACAGTGTTCCTGACATAATAAAATTCAATAAACTGACTTCAATTACATTTATTTGTGTCTGATAGAAAAGGCGACGGAAACTCTATATTTAAAGGAGTAAATACTCTATTTTTAAAGGGGTAGATTGATGACGCACATAGTTACCTGGAAATCATGAGGGAAGTTTAAACGCCCGCGAAAGATGAGTAAACCATGACATAATTAATGGAGAAATACTATTCATACTCTACTAATATTTTCAAGCAGATTAATTTGGAGAAGTTTGTTTGGTTACAGAAATTAAATCATTGTTCAAAACAAAATAAATTAACGCATTGTGAACTATGAGTTTTATAAGAATAAATATTATTTACAAATAAAGGAACTAAATTGTGAATGGTACTACAGAGCAGTATTTACAATAGTCAAATGTCTGTTAGAACGTTTTTAACTACACATTTTTTGCATTATTGGTTTCCAAAGTTGAAATCAGCGACAGTAATATGACCAAAAATGGAAAAGTAAAGCTTTCTTAACACCAAATTGCACAAGGAAGTAACAAATGTGTTTATTCATGGAAGAAAACAAACATTATGTACACATATCAGAGCCGGGACAAGGATGAAGCAAGTGAAATTAATAGATGAGGCGCTAAATTACTATGAAAATTCAGAAATTTATTTAAAATATAATGATTTTTAACTTTCAGCTTTGGAAATATCAAAAAACATTTGCGTACAAACAATCCAACTGACAAAACAACTGACAAAAAGGAGGATTAATAAAATGTTTTCTATAAACGAGATGAGGTTCTTGAACCGTGTATGTATTGTTTTCCAATATTAAAGTATTAAAATTTATTATTTGAAGCAACTTTCATTTACACTTGGTGTAATGAGTTGTGCAAACTAAATTCCAATAGAAAATATCATACTATCAACATTAGAAGCTCTCTACTGCTTCCCATGAATTTGGACTCTAGCTCTTAACTGCTTCTACTTTTCCAAGTTCACTAAATGAGCATTGCAATGAAATTGTGGAGTTTAATGCAACGGAATCTAACTCGTAAAGGCCCTTTGGAACAACATCGAGAGACATGTGAGGTATTTTATTTTTAATTAACCAATTAATATGATTTAAACCTTTACTACGATTTCTCCTTTTTGTATTCCTCTCCAGAATGCATGTTAAGTATTTTGTATATTTAAGCTGAATGTTTAGCTTAAATCTTCTGACAGCCGCGTCTTATTGTTATTATGCGAACTCTCCCCAGCTTTAGTTCAACTTGTATTCAGACTTGCGTCTTGCTAGACAATGCATTAAAATACGCGGCCAGCTCAAGTTATCTATTTTATGTTTTACTCGTTGACTATGTTATGTTCGTTTAAATTTAACTTTCTCGTCCTCTCAGTTTAAATATCCACAAGTATTGGAAATGCCATCTGTAGCACGAGTTCTAGCTGTTCTGTTCAATTTAAGACTAAATAAAAAGCTTATTTTAATCTTCTTCAGAATTTTGTGACTTGTTCCAGACTCAGCGATATCTAGCTGAAGTACACGAAATATTATTGGGATGGGAATTCTAAGAGTTTTTAATTGTGAAACATAATGTAAAGATTCTGTCAAGCAATTAGAATGCACTGGAAATGTAAGGGCTGGTAGTAGACTGCGAAAAGTAAAAATCTCCACTCCTGCATTGAAAGGAAAAGGTAAACTGGCTGATTATTTTATTGATAAACTGTAGAATTAGGAATTGCAATTAGAAGTAATGTTGGAAACTTAATTGAGATACGGTAGGCTGTAATAGCTGCTTGTTCCATTATGGCTCTTCTTCGAACCTAATGCATGGTCAACGATCAACGAGTTGGTGCACCTATCAATGTACGATTGCAAAAAAAGAAAAATATCAGTCAAGAAAAACCTCTAGTACATCAACATATATTTTAATTTTAATTAAACCTATATATAGAGAGTTGCGTAAACAAGAGTTATTAAAAACGTGCATGTATGGCAAAACTTAAAATATCAAGGAACGTTTTAATGGCATTTTATTACAAATTGTTCCGAAAGAAACATTCATGAACTTGCGAACATTAATGTTTGGAGCAAATGTAAGTTGTAAATGTTACGTTATTTAACGTTATTTAATGATAGCTTTATTGGTTTGCTTAAAGTATATTTAAAGTTAGGTATGTGTTCTCAATTTTACAGTGAGCAGGGAATTTGAAAACTTGATAAAGTGCAAAATCACGACCCTGGCGGCATTCCACAAGTTTTGCAAAAAACCAAAGAAAAAAAATGACGATTTGTTCGAAAGAAAAAGCGCAATGTTTGTTAAAAGAACCAGGGTGTCAATGACAAAGCAGGTGGATTTTAATTGTCAGAAATGTTTTATCATTAAGAAATTGTTTTATGAAAATTTTCAACTTGTTTTCTGAGAAATACAATTTTTACAGTAATAACTGAAAATTTTATCGACGAAAATTAAATGACACTTTCCATATATATTTCATATAATCTGATGCATGTTCTGAAGTAGAAGATTTTAGAAATATTAATTGCAAGTTGAATTGTTACTTTTTATATTTTGGATGCAATAATAGGAAAATATGCAGTAGATACTATGCATTTTGACATATCTGAAGAATATATGAATATATCTTAATTATTTTGCTTCACTGCGTACATAACAAATGTAAAAATAAATACAGATTAAAAAACCTGTATATTTATGTATACATTGTTCACGGTGGTTGTTGTCGTAAAAGCAAAATGTAAGCGAAAATTATCCTTTTTTTCATTATTTTTCAAAATTAAAATTACTTAGCATTACGTTTTAAGCTGTTTTCGCTCATTAATATACTTATCTTCAAATTAATATGTTTATAGTTAAAATAAAACTCTTTTTTAAAACATGGCACCCAAACGAGATCGGATACCTTAAAAAAAGTAAAATATCAGGCTTGATTTTGACATTAAAGTATACGTTTCAAAAGGTTTGCTTTCGTTTGTTGATTCTGAGATGATGGGTATGAAAACATATTTAAAAGATAGCTTCTTGCTAAAGTTATTTAAGAAATACAATTTCGGAAAGACTAAAGCGTAAAGAAAGAGACAAACGAACGAGATGAACTGTTGATTTAAGATTTAAAAAAAATATTAAAGCATCAAAATCAGTTAGGCCAGGAAAGGCAAACAAGTTCATTGATGTGAATAAATATTATCGGCAAACACATTCGCGAAATACAGCCCATTGAATTTCCCTGTAGTAACAGATGAAGATAAAATATGAAGCATAACTTAAACATCCTTAATTTTAAAACTGTGCTTATATTTTAGAAATATCAGAGCGATAAAAAAGTAGTATCTCACATCCAATCTATTGGCATATTCAAATTAGAATTAATTAGTATATAAATTTCTGCTTAAGCATAAAAAAGGCCTTTCTCGGCCAAAAAAACTTCAAGTGAATTAATATTTTAATGATATGTGAATATTAAATACGGGTTCATTGATTAATCGATTATAATAAAGCTCGAGTCTCTATATGCTTTCGTGGAGGATGTTCTGAGAGAACTCGCTTATTCAAGTTAAACATCAGAAAAGTCTAAACGTATTTGCGTATTATCGTGACCATCTTAGTAGAACTCGACACATTTTCAGAATGTGCCAAATACTCGCAATCAAGTTTCCAAGTTTCTGCAACTCCCTCACTTTTTAAAGTGAAAACATATCTCTGTGCACATAGGGGGAAGAACAGGGGTAAAACATAGAGTAAGATTTCGCAAAAAAAAATATGTTATATTATTCAATGTATCATAATAACGCTTATTTAATAATTAAATTTTGTATTTTAAAAATTTCAAAGTGTTTTTTTCTTTTAATATGCTGATTGGCGACTAGCAATGAATGAGTATTGCTTGTTAATTTTTTTTTTTAAAAATTCGCCCACTTTCACCCAATAAGTAAATTTTCCCTTTTCTTCTGTAAGAAACCGCCAAACTGCTCCAAGGTAATTGCGTTAATACGTACCAGTCTAGAAACTAAATATAGTTAATCCATTCATCATGGACCGTCACCATGATAAGCTGCTAGTGTTACCCCTCGCCCACTTGCGGAATGAATATTAATAGAAACACCAGTACAGAACGTAGCTGTTGCTAAGAATTTTCGCAATCAGAAATACCTCTTTAAATATTAAAAATGAAAATTTCAAGTTTTTCTGAAAATTTTCAATTAGATTATTTGTTCAGCTACGTGAAAGGGAAATGAGGAAACTGTAAAATTCATAGCCCTCAATAGAATTCCAACCACCGATGGAATGTTTGGTTTATGTGATTACAGCAAAACCTCGAGGATTATCTGCGGAAGGGGATAGATGCTTTTGTGGCAGACGTTCTAACGGAAACTGTGTTGTATATACTTCTAGGACAGAACTACCAGTGTTCAGCGAATTTAACGTTCAGCCGCAGGTGAAGGGAAACATGTTTGGATAACTGCAGAAGAGCCAAATAGTTTCAGTATGAAAACCATGTCCAGTTTTCATTAGTGTTACAATGTACATAGGATTTTTAGTGTGAATTAAAAACTGTGATGGTTTCTGAGGCGGTAATAACCTCATTGCGGCACTCAAATTTTATATAACAAAATTATTGCTCGTTTTAAAGTATGTGATATAATCCGTTGTAAGGCAACACTCACCTAACAATTTAGGCAGAAAGATGTATATGCTAACACTGCCTATTAGCCATGGTTAAATGTGTTATTATTATGTCTTATAACCATATTCTTGTTTTCCTAATAAGTATTGTGAATTATTTTTAGAGTGTTCGTTCTCTATTTATTGAGACTTGTAATCTAAAATTCTTACGTTTAGAAAACTTACAACGGTCGAAATGAGCTAATTGCGAAAGTACGTTTCCTGACTGAAAATATGAAGTTGGCAAATTTATCTATCTTCAGAAAATTGTTTGTAGCGTATTGTCATATAATGGAAAATCCAAAATTTGGGAGGAAGGAAAGCATAACTTTACAATTAGACAAATAAAGCCTTTAAAGATATATTTTAAAAGAAAATCCTATTCGTAGTCAAACACATATGCTAAATGCCCCATCGAAAGAAATTTATGGCGACATTGCTGTACACATTAACGCCTTAATAATTTTTAAAATACTTTCTGACACATATTTTTTCAGTTCCTATATTACATTAATTTCATTCAAGAATAAACCTTTTATTACCTTTATTATGACCAAAGGTAAAATTCAAATGATAAAATCATGCAAGAATGGAATTTTTACCAATGGGGAAAAAACTCTAGTGGTGTATATTAATGTATATTAAGAAAGAGATGAAGTTCAAAGTTATGCTATATAAGATTGGCTGGAGAAATAATGGCTATTTAAATCGAATGAGCAGGTAGCTCCGAAAAAAATGTAGTCGAAGTTAGAGAACTTAAAAAATTTAAGTCGAAATTTCCGAGAACCAAGAGAAAAGAGTTTCTATTTAATTGATCAGTTTGAATCATTCACTATCATGGCCGATAATTTAAAAAAAATTCAGACAAAATATTTTCACAATAAAGCACGTACCGAATCAAGCCATTGAACATCGACTGTAGAATTAGGATTTAGATTACAAAACACGCGAGAGACTATCTGCCTAAGGGAAAAGATGCCTTCGAAGAACTTTCAACTTAACGAACATCGATAGTTGATTACAAGCAATGGACGGTCTGATTGCCTGTGGTTTGAATACATTTCCCGATGGGAAAAGGAGCCCATCAATAGACGAGCGGTAAAATCGCTAAATACCGGTAGTTCGACTCGGCGAACAGGCCGACGGCATGGAATTTTTTCGTGGCGTTTTCTTCATCTCTAAAGTGAATACGAGCCAGTTTACGTTAGAAAGCTCTCCACGAAACAGACTGCCCTCGCGAGGTTTACCGTAATATGAATGATCCAATCTCGTTCCTGGATAAACTGAACATGATCCAGTTTTCCCCCAAAATGATTCCCCACCAAGGCATTTCTTCTCTTCATTAGATAAGCTTCGATTGTTTCGCCGTAATCAAATAAACAACCATATAGGGTACTTAAGTATTAGCGCAGATACTTTAGTATAAGTTGTTAAATTTTCAGGATGCTCTAAACTCTGGCAAACATGCTTATAACAGTTCTTCAGGCAAGCATACTCAAAACAATTCTGCAATCAAGAAACGTCGCCATTTTCACATGAGTTCTCTTTGTGGTATTCTAAGTGTGAACGGTTTAGACGAATCGTGATATACTTTCGGGGGGCCTTACTCAGTTTTAAAATATACCCTTGTGGAATGTGCCGGCAGAGGAAGAAAATGTTTTGCTGCAAAATCGCTAATGGGAACAGCTGTTTTGAATCTGATATTAAAGTAATAGCCACTAAATTTCCACCAGCACGAAAGATATAAGAAAACCGATTTATTAGCACTTTTACTGAATGATATTCTGGAATAAATATCTAATTAAAATATAAAATATGTATGTAATAAGTAAATTCTTGCAAATGAACTAAATGATGACTTATCTTCTCATTCTTTTGCGTCCCCATTTAGTAAACTTATTCAGGATAAAAAGCTGAAGTATTTTTGGATAATATTTTATAATTTGATAGTCAGTCATCGGCAAATCTATTTTACTTTCAGGACTATATTTTTAATATAATATTTATGAACAGTGCTGTAAGGGTACTTACGCATTACTCCGTCGACAGTACGACGTAAGATTTTGCGAATGTCGTAGAATAACGTTATGTAACAACACAATAATAACATGCGCGCTTTCGTTTTATGTAACCTGATTAATCCTCGACAAGCACCTTTTGCTTTAGAAAAGAGGCTATAAATTAACTGTCACTGACGTTTTTTCCCCTTGTATTTTGAAAAAAAAAATTATTAAAATTTGGAACCTGCGTTCTATAAAATAGGAAGCAGCGGATTATTTGCAAAATTATGGTATCCTACCATTAAAAGAAAAGCGAGTATTAATGCGCATGATATGATTAGCTAAATATAGCCTACAAAACAGTAACAGATTAAAAAAGTGCCTACGGTAAGCTTGTTAGCTATAGCTTTCTAAACATTATTCTGTGAGGCCTTAACAAAGTAGTAGAAATGCAAGAAAGCGTTTTCTGCGATACGTAAAGAAAAAGCGGGTCGAATAGTGATTGTTTATTAAATAAAGAGCCGTTTGTTTCTCGGAAATTCCATAGGAGTGATTAGCGCAATTTTGGCAGGATTTCTGCCAGTTTTCATGGTTCGACCTGTAGCCAGCTTTGACGGCTGACAGGGTAATACGTATGTACCACTGTAAACACTGGAGTTTCATTTCTCTATTTTTCCTAAATATCGCGAAAGTGTAAAATTTTAGGTATGCACGTGTTAACGACAAAGGACTGGTTAGCATCGGAGGAAATTTAATACAAATAGTTTTTCTTTTTTGAGGGGGGGAATATTTGTCAATCTCTTGTAAAATAGCTTCGAAGAGGTTTTTACTCTAAGCTACAACTTTCTGCGGCCATATGAGCTCCGTTAAATACGACGTCAAATGATGTGTTGCTGCTACTTGTTGTTATTGCAACATCGCCATGCGATCTTCGATTGACTAGAGTAAAACTTCATTGCGTGCAGACAGGAACACTGACGGTTTCTCTGCAATATATGCTCTTATAAGAATCCTAATAGCATAACCTTCATTATATGGTAGATCACTTAAACACTACCAATAACGATTATTTTGCGTTATGGTGCCAAAACTGTCAAATACTCGCTCTCTTTTTGGCGAATTTTGTCTTTTCTTCCGTTATAACGTTAAGTACCAAATCTTATACATAAGAAATCTAACCAAAAGAAAATCACAATCTCAAACAGCGGAGAAATACATTTATATTATTAAATAATGAAAAATCTGTGTGTATATTTGTTAATCGTCTTGAGAAAAAAGTGTGGCATCTAAAGCCACCAAATCATGATACACGTAGTCATTCACCCAAACATGTGCATCTCAAGCTTTCATTCTGAACCTCGAAAAAAAAATTTTTAGAAATGAAGTTTGAAAAAAAAAAGTTTTTAGTATATTTTGCGAACGTAACGGAATTTGTTTTACAACCTCAGCGATTTAAAAGCAATATATTGTCATTAGGCAATGCGTTTTTGTTTCAAATTTAATCGGAAAACGGTTTACCAGAATTTTACGGGAAAGCCTATGGTATATGTCATTCAAATTCAACAAATCCAGAGATTTAAAACAAAATATGTTACCACTACCACGAATAAAATAATCTTATCTTCTACGTAGCAGCATGTTGCATTCAGCAAAACGTAAACTATTCCATTTTTTTTACCAGATTTAATCTGTCGGTTGTCGACTAACAAATTAAGCGATTTAAAAGGAATAAATGCGCTTCATTGCTATTATTACTAATTGCTAGCTGGACACGTGAAATAATACTAGCTATATTCATTAACATAATTATATGTTTTTATTCCTTTTTATAATAACTATTTTGCCTAATTGATTAAAATGAAATAAAATTTACAAAACTTTTCTTAATCATTTATTTTTAAAGAAAAGAGCGAAATAATTGTTAAAATAAGGCGGTTTAGTTTGTTTTTCGTGAATATTGATTAGATTGTAATTTCTTGTTATCTTTAGTGTCAATATTCGAACTTAAAGAAAGAGCTTTTCATTAAATTTCATCTGCACATATCAAGCATGCAAGATATCTCAAGGGAATCTTCGTACTGTCAGAGTGTTATTTGCAGCAACAAAGCAATAAACAAAAGAGTCTTTCTGTTTAAATTTAGATGCCATTCCCTCCCGACGCAGAATTATGCATCGTAAGGAAAATACATTAACTTTCTGGAATTCAGAACATACAAATAATTTTCGTGGAACAGAGATTAAAATATTTGGCCATTTAATCATTCATTTTCAAGCTCAGAAACATGCTTTCTTCGTTGTTTTTTTATCAAAGTTTTAATCAGAAGAATTCTATATTTTTAAGCCAGAAAATTATTTGAACGATACAGAAACGGAACTGTTGAATTTTGTTGTTACTGCAGTATTTACATGTTTGAGATTAAAGGAAATAAATCAGGCCTCAGTTAATGTACTTACTTCCTGAATTTATTCATTACATTAATTTAACGATTTGTCTTTAAACATAAATAGCTTTTACAATTTTAAACTAATTATCTTAAGAATACTACGAAATGAAAAGATTTAATTCACATTTTCACAGCGTTCCTTTTCTTGTTTTCCTTTTAAAGCTTAAGAAAGAAATGTTATGCAAAATAGGTTTAGGAGAATAAGTATGAGTCGATAGGAAAATTAATGGATATGCACGTTACGCTATAATTAATAAACCGGCTGTTTATTGAAAACTTAAATTAGAAATATCTAAGTGATTTACTACAATATTTCTGTATCAACGAGTTTAAGACGAAGTCAATTTAAATCCTTCAGTATGAAAAACTGCCGTTAAAAATATATTCTTATTAACTCTTTCATTGCCAATTTATTTGTTACACAAGTCTAAGTTGTATTGTGTTTGCACAGTATGCTATAGTTCTATGCAGCATATGCTTTTAATTCAGAGGGTAGTTTCTCTCATTTTCATTCTTACAGAAACAGTTATTCAAAAATATTTAAACTTTCAGGAGACCTAAACTATACCTAGATGATGGAAAATCACATAGTTACACATGTTCGAAAACGCTTTCCTCGCGCGGTAGTGACAGCCCAAAACACAGGGAAAGAAAACATGTCTATTATGCTTAGAACAGCATAAACCAAGAAATAAGAACAAAAGCAGACAATTATCGTCATCAAAGAAGGTGTCCGAAATTACGACCCCGGACCGTAAAGCAGGCCTCACATCTCCGACACATGCAAGATGTGATGTTCTGGAAAATACCGGGAGAGTCCCGGACTTCCCCAGCTGCAGCCATGATGCGGGAAACGGGTTTCTCAGCATTGTTAATGGGAGCTTCGTATATCAATAACTAGAAGAACCACTCAATACAAGTAAGGTCTGGCGATCTTGCTTGGCCAATGCACTGGACCACCTGTCTCGAGCCAATGTTGAGGATACTTTATTCAGTTGGAGAAGCATATGAAGGCTATAATACGGGGGGCCCATCATGCTGAAAGCCTATAACAGAACGCATAGCAGCGAGTATGAGTGCGCCGTCCAGTAGCTGCACAATACTTGATGAAGAAAGATGAGATAAGTTGCACCTGTCGGACATTAGGACAAGTACGCTCCTAACGATGCTGATACATTAACTGAAAACCGTCTCTAGGTTGTACGAGTTCTTGTTACCGCTGGATTCTCCTCCGACCACACATAGCTGTTACGTGAGTTGAACATTTTCTCACGCATGAAAGGCGCCTCATCGATAAGCAAAATAGTGGCTGGGAAACGGGGATCTGTTGTGCGCATCTGTAAATACCACTGTTGAAAAGCCTCTAATATGCCGCGCAAAATCGTATTTATTCAGTAACTGCACACGCTGGGTGCTATACGGATGCAAGGATTTGTCATGCAAGATCCGCGAGACGCTGCTGTGGGAAATCAAGACTTGACTGGCGATAGGCCGCATACTGGCACCAGGATTGTTCTGCACCATCCACAGCAGAGTCATCTAGTTGGCTAGTGTTATTACTGTTTGCTCACGTTGTTCCTTTCCTTGCTGAAGGATCCCCTTTCGGACAACCTTCCGTGCAAGTGCGCAAAGAAGTTGTGGCAGGAGTTTGCCTCGTGGGATAACGTTCGGGATAAAACCGCTGCGCGTCTTTCTCTCTGCAATCAGCGTCCCCAGATGCAAATCAGCGAGCTGCGCATTCGTATAACGTGCCATCCTACTTCTGCTCTGTCGCAGGCGAAATGAAGCTTCACAGTGAGCGTGGCCGCAACTACCACGTGTCTACGTCATCTGACGTTTCGGTGTACTTGGTGCCATATACCTCGTACACCATCTAAAGCTGTACCAATATTTTAGCTGTACTTAGCATAGTAAACATGTTTAAGCATAATAAACATGTTTTCTTATGTTATTCGTGTCCTTCCTTTTTTGTGTTTTATATCGCCACTACCGCGTGAGGAAAGCGTTTCCGGCCATGCATTGCTATATGATTTTGCATCGTCTACTTCTCCTGAAGTTTTCAACTGCTGTGCTAATGCTGTAACTCGGAGCGCTAAGCACTGAACTCTGCAGTGCAGAACTCCTTCCCATCTAGCCATAGGAGACCTTACTATACATATGTATTAACCTAACTATAAATATGTATTAATATTGCCATATATTGTGTAGTGGGCATTGGTGTTGTGAGAGTTCGCAGTGCGTCTGTCTTCCAACATCGGCCCCTATTTGGCAATGACATTTTTCTGAACAGTTGCAAGATCCGGACAGCCGCTCGGATGTTTAGACCTTGCTCTCACTTGTATATAAAACAAAGTGATCAAAGATATTGTGCAAAGCAATTATGAATATTGCTCTGAAAGGAATGTGTTGTGCTTGATGTATAGAATGCTGTGTATTGATAAACAAGACACCTGTACTTTGTATGTATAATTCACTGCAATAAGTAACCCTTGTGTGTTTCCTCATTCTGTAATTTTCTTAGCAATGTGTATTTTTAACAGTTCGTTAAAGCTCTTTGTATTAAGAATTATGTTGTATATAATCTAGTTATTATCAAGTGTATATTTTTATATAATCAAGAGTAATATTCAATGTAATATGTAGCTAATACTCACAGAGTATTAAGTGTAGCAATGTGTTTTGTAAAGGTGCCTTAAATACAGTACAGTGTTCAATGTAATATGTACTATAAAATTGCAGTTTGAGTGTTTTTCAGATGTAGTAATGTGTTAACGTGCAATGTAACCAGGAAAATATTTAATTACAAAGTTATTTTTATATGTTTTCAAAATACAGCAAACTTTATGCAACAGTGAGCTTTTAGTATAACGTTATTCAATCAAAAGTAGTATGGGATGTACTGTGTCATCAAATCTGTTATCTGCAGTATGTAATGTGTAACTTTGCTCTTTATTTAAAAGCCTGTTTTATCAAAAACTATATTTTATATAACCAAGTTATGTCTTATATAATCAATTATATTATTCAGACTATATGTAGAATTGTCAAGAGTAGAACTGTCAAGTGTTCAGCATATATGTGACATAGAATATATAGTGTATTATGTGCAGCAATGAGTTTTGTAAATGTGCATTAAGCGCAGTGCAATGATCAATGCAATGCACATTATAAAATGTATATGTAACGCGTATGTGTAGCATTGTAACATGCGATGCCTTAACATGTAATGTTTAATTACAAAGTTATTTTGGTATCGTTTCAAAGTGCAGAAAAATTTCCGCAACAATGTCTTTTTAAAGTAATGTTTTTTTTACTCAAAGTAGTATAGAATATATTGTATCTTCAGATCTATGGAATATATTGTGTCTTCAGATCTGTTGCCTGTATTTTGTACATTCTACTTCATGCAACACATGGAGAAAAAGCTAATACTTTGCCCTTGTATTACCATCTTGATTTCGGAGCGTAGCTTAGATAGTTGCGAGATTCGGATTATACTCGATTAGTCTATGCAAGCCGACTGGATGTCTGGACCTGCTCTCACCTGCGTAGAGAAACCTAAAACTTAGCATAAATTTCATGGCCGACTAAGATAGATAGATAGATAGATGTAGATGTAGATACATATCTTAGTGGGTCATGATTTTTCTAGTTTATATACATGACCGATTAATACAAAAAGAGCTAAATATATTGATTTTGCTCTCATCCATGTTAAGTAATAAACAGTATCGAAGACCTCTTCCTACCTTCCGAATTTCGTAATTTCATATCATTTTCTGTTTATCATCTTAATAAGGATTCATTTGAAGATACATTACTTGTATTTTTCATTACTGTTTGGTCTATACGAGGTATTCTCAACCCTTTTCTTCCGTCGGCCTTTTTTAAAAGAATAGTTTACTTCATCGGTCTTTTACTGTTTTTTACATTTTGCATTATGATTATGTTGCATGCTGTATATTATAATACAATGTACAACATAATCATAATATAAATAATTGCACATAAGTAATTAAAGAAAATATACTATAAATATGATTAAAAGTTTTGGAAAAACTTGTTCATCAGATTTATGTTTCATTATTTTTTGTATTGTTATTACTTTTAATTTTACGAATGTAAACCACTTTTTAGGAACATGAGTACAGATTATAATTGCTTCAAAGTTCGCTTGATGTATTGATGTAAATTTTTTAATATTTTGAAGAAAGGTTTCTTAACGTAATTTTTAAAGCAATTCGTTCAGGGATATTCAATCTGTTTCTTGTTTTCCGCAGTAAATTATTGTCTGCTTCGAATAGGTAAGAACGCAAAGACTAGGCCCCACCATGCTACATTTTTACAGCCATTGGATACTATTTAGCGAAAAGACCGTTAAATATAAAGCATGTAGATACGCGTGTACTCAAACATATATGTGGTACACTCATGCGTGAGTTATTTATTGTAGCGTATAAACTGCACTTTACTTAAACTTTACTTAAAGTTGGAGCCGGAAATGCGGATAATCAAAATTTCCACAAATGCATCCCATATATGAATAACTCTACTTAGATCATGATTTTGTATAAATTAAACTCACCTAAATGAGAAAATGTATAAAATTACCACTGTTTTTTAAATTCAAGTATTTGACTCAAAATATAAAGCAAAATTAAAAAACAAGTTGAATAAAGTTGCGGAACAAGTGAATGACATGCAATATCCATTAGCAGGTAATATTGACGAATTTTTTTATCAGCAAAGTTTATGAGTCGATCGTATTCTAGAAAGCATACTTATCAATACTTTTATCATTGAGGTTATTCTATAATCAATGCATGTAAATTATCAACCGCAACATTCGAGCATTTTTGAAGTATTTGAATGAACGGTGTAATATTTCTTTCTTCTGTGATATTCATACTTTAATCTTCTTGAAACTCATTCAAGGAAGATTAAAAATAATCTCTAATTTTTTTAATTCAGTCTATCGCACACACTTATTCCGATAACCTTATTTTTGAATGATATAAATCTTTCATGTTGCAAATTTCATTAGATAATTTTAGGACTACATACCACACATACTGTACTATAATACAGTTTATTTTAGTTACTTCAATTTATTATGATTTAGATCTATAGTATCCTTTTTCATTAATACTCACCAGGAAGCAAATGAGTGAAGTGTATTTAAGGCGGAGGACAAGAAAGTTTTGAAAATAGAGCTTTTATCAGTGACACCCAGGTTGTACTTTTCTCACTCGACGCTCTACTATATTAGTTAGCCGGCAATGGCCATTTTGCAAGCCCAAGTTAAATCGACCAGTTAGAATTTGAGCCAACGCTTAGCTAGGCCGTTTATATTGTAGTCTCTTGCTACGAATTGCTTTAATTTGTGATTTCAACTTTCTGTCAACTAATACATGCGGAGTTTTAATTTGCAGGTACAAATTGTGCAGTTGTTAAGTTCAAGCTTTAATCAAAATGTCATTTAAAACCTTCTTAAAACTATATTGTACTTTCACACACGGAGCGATATTTTGCTACATATATTGAAACGATTTTGAGTTAAACTGACACAGAACTCAACAACCTGAATTCATCAGTGATTTGTAAAATTTCTATTAGAGAGAGTTTAGTATTCGCATATCTCCAAAGAATCAATTCATTTCTCTTCCGACATTGTTTTAAAAATGAAGTTTAATTTTCAAGTGGCATTGAGTTTTGTTAAAAGTGCAGTAGGCAGTGGCGTAAGTATAGTTCGTGGGGAAAACTATATTTCTGGGCCTCACTCCTCATGATTTACAGCAATTCAAAACAGGGGGAGAATTAATGGCTTTTCACTAATGATGACTTTAGTCGGTGCTGAATTAATTATTAAGCAATGTGAGCCCGTGCTTATACAGTAGCAACGTTGAAAATGCATAATAGAAATTTTTTGCAGAAAGTTACGAAGTGTCCCTCCCTCTCTTTTCCGTTTCTCTATTTTTAGGTCAACAAAGAGTGAAAAACTGAAACTTCATTCCTGGCATCAGTTGATTTTTAATCCAATCTTGCTCCTTTGAGGAATCGGATTTTTAAAAGATTTTCCTCTCATCAGGGATGTATCGGGGGCAAACAAATTTGTACAGAAAAGGAGCATGTCACGTAAAATACAGAATTAAAAGAAACATGCGAAATACAGGGCTAAAGAGATAAGCCCTAGACTAGCGAATTGTGCGTAAAGGTTTATTTTGAATGTTATATGAAATTTTCACCATTCTAAGGTTTCTTTATTGTAATCATTATTTACTATTCTTAAGAAATGACTAAAAGATTGGTAAATTTATATATACAAATATACAAAATTTAATATAGATTTAAATATACAAAAAGAAATAATGTTAAATTTACACCATAATTTATTTGGCTTACAAATATGAATTATTCAAACATTTGAAAAATAAATAAATAAAATGAAATGAAAATAAATATAAACCTTTCTTGAACGCAAAACATCTGTATTGTTTAACCTTAAAACATATAGGACATTTTACAAAAACATTTATTCAACAACATACAATTTCTTATAAAAGATATATTTGCTGAAGTTTTCTTCTATATGCTCTTAACATTCTTCGCATCAGCTCTAACGTTTTGGTAATTAAGGTAAAACTGTAGTTGACTACTGTTGAAAGGTATTTTCTCCCTCTGTACCGCGTGCCTTTAGATAGCACGAATAGGATAGCCTTTTGAAAGCACGAACGTCCAGCTACCATCGGAATGTTCAAACCCTAGTTACGGCATCATCCATATTTGTCATATTTCCTGCTTCGACAAACCTAACGATTCTTAAAAAGTAACTGATAAAACTGATGATAAAAGTCATCATCAATAAACATTAAAAAATTCCGGATTTATTAAAATTTTGCATCTTGTTAGTCTTGTCTTTGCATCTTGTTGCATTTTGCATCTTGTTTCTGCAAAATAATTTATTAATTCCCTGGATATAACCCCATTTTTTCAACCATCTGAACTTCAGTGCATAGCATTTATAGGTTTGAGTGAAATTAAATATACAGTAGATTAAAATTATTTTATTTTAAGAATTTTGAATGAATAAGAGAGCTGATTACCGTGGTTAAGATACTTCGATCCCAAGCAAACGGGCTGGCTGTATGGTTGGTTTTCGTAGTTCCCCTGATGTGTAACTTAAATATAAGACAGTTTCCCCTAGAAAGTCCTCCATGAAAGCATTTCTCCCCTTTGGAAGATAGCTTATTTGAATATAACAAAGCACAGAGGGCTAACACTTGTTATGCATCTCTTGTTCAATTCATTTTACAGACTATTAGTTAGCAAGTTGCACATCAAACGATAGCTGGGTAAGAAGAGAATATATTATTTCTTACATACACGAAGGCTATCTGCCTAAGGGAAGAAATGTTTTCATGGAGGATTCACTAAGGGAAACTGGTTAGTACTCACGTTACACATGAGGAAAGTACGAAAACTTCCAAGAAGCTCGCCCGTCCGTTAGAAATTTAAGGCTGAGTAAGAAATGTAGCTGAAAGTTCTTAATTGCATGCTGTCTGTGTTCGATTGCCGAGAACAAAGAGATTTGAATACTATGATAGTATTTAACTCATTTTTGTTAAAAAAATTTCAAGTATTTCTCTTGTCGAAATTGAAATCATGAAACCAGGCTGAATATCAGTTTTCAAGTCTTATCACAAGATACGGAAAGAGGAAAAATCTATTTTAATTTGCTTACTATAGAACAAAGTTTACTCGAAGAGAGTTTCTGCAGAGTAATTTCCTTGAATATTAATTCTAAACATATGCATCCAGTTTTAAAATGTCTAAAAAAGTACGTAATTTTGTAGAAACAACTTATGCCCAGTGACTGAGAAGATTGTGTAAATAGCAAAACATAACATTTTATAAAGCCTCCGTGAAGTAAAATAGCCGGTTAATAAACATATTCAACTATTTTAAACAATCAAATAAAATTCCCGGTCCTTTGTTGTAAAATTTGCAAAGTTAGAGCACTTCTTTCGACTTACTCGCTTGGTAAATTAAGGTACTGATTCAGAACACAGACTAAAGAATTCTTCGGCTTATTTTGGTTACAAATTTCCTTTATTTGCCAGCAAAATCAAGAATACGTGTGGAATCAGCTATTTTTCATAACTGGAACACTACCTTGGGGGTTCGTGTTCTGAAAAATAGAACGTGAATATATTTTCTCAGAATTCCAGCCGAAAACGTTTTTCCATTTTCATAATGGGCACACAAATGCAGTTCGACTTTTGTAGGCTGTCACATTTAAAATAAAACTGCTTCCGATTACTTACCTTAATTCAAATTATGATAGCCCTATGCTGTTCATGTTTTCTGAAATATATTTAGGCTTTCAAAAATTACACTGACTGCACATCCGCCTATTTTTTTCTTGCCTTTTGTCATTGCATTTTTTTATTAATTTAAAAATGCCAAATTGTGATTTCAGATTTACATAAAGTCAAATAATTATTAAATGAAATTCTCTACATATTCTCGAATGTTACCCAAGTTAAAGGAATTTCTTCAGAGCTAAAGCCTCTTCTAAGGTTTATTTCACTTTTTAGGAAAAATCTACAATGTTTATCTAAATAGTTAACTGTAGAACCTTTAACTCTTCTCTAATTTTGGAAGGCGATATCTTTGCATATTCCGTCCGAAATAAGCACGCTGGTAATATTATTGCAGCCGATATTTGTTATAACGACCATTCCATAAACCCGTACCGACTATTCCGGTACAAAAGGCCCCTTGTGGTGTATTAAAGCAATTGTTTAGATAATGCCCACATGTTATAATGTTTTTACGTTTCTTCTTGGATGCGTTATAACGAAGTCATCGGTATTAAAATTATAAAAATATATTTTCTTGGACTGCTAAGTATCATATTTTATCAGATAAGATATCCTTATCGTTAAAAAATAGCATTTTTTAATACTGCGAATTTACGTAATTTTCTTATAATTAAATATATTAAAGAGTATTAAGTATTGAAATTACTGTGCATCACACAGTTCCTTAATCAGCTATTCTAATAACTGAAAAAAATGCATATGCAAAATAATGCAAACTAATCGGTTATAATAGTAATTAGAAAAAGAAAAAAAAAAAGAAACTATGAAAAGGGGAAATTAGATTTTTAAATAGAAAAAAAAGGATTTAAACTGTTTTAATTATCTATAAATATCTATCTATATTCGGCATTATATGTGTGAGAGAAACGTAAATAATTTAATTATCTAACCCCACTTTAAAAGCAGTTATGGATATGTAGCTAAAAATGTTGCCAGCAGCATTTTTAATCTTTATTGCTAATTCCTTTACGAGTATGAGAAAATGTCCGAGACACAGTAATAATGAAAAAGCAATTTTTGGATATCCTTACCCAGACATCTAATGAATTACAGAGAGTTCTAATGTTCCACACCGTGTTAGCAGTCTCTGTCACAGGCTTGCCTTCAGAAACTTTCAAAAGTGCTTTCACAGTAAGCCTAGTAGTCAAACTGTCGCTAACGAAGAATCACAAATAGCTTTCATAATAATAGGTCACCAACAGCTTGCATAATAGGTCACTAATAGCGAAGAATCACTAATAGCTTTTATCCCTAATAGCTTCTACCACGTTGATGGTCGCGCGCATTTTACATGGTTTACCCATAGCGCCAGCATGAATTTTTTCTTACTATATTGAAATATTATCTGCAGAAGATAAGGTGAGTTATACAATCGTGTTTAATGCATTCTTCGTGGTGGGGGGTCACCCTCAAGGCACGGTAGACATTTTTGCGTTTTTTTTTATTTAAATGTTTTAGATATAAGTAATTATAAGTAACAATGTCATTATTTAAAAAATCATCAGTATTTACTGCAATTATGTATGATTACTCTTTGTGCCTCCACGTCGCTTTAGCCAAGTTAAGAGTCGGCCACCGGTGACCCACCCCCACGGCAGTCAATGTGTTAACGACTTGAAAGAGTTCGGGGCGTAGTAAATGACAATAATAATATGCGGCTTGTTTTACATTTGAATTTGTTTTTAATTGACAGTTATGCAGCTTCGTCTTCAGGCATTCCAGCTGCTACCTTTCTTGAACTATACAAAAACGAAGCTGAAACGTAGGTTATGGTTAAAGGGCTGAACTGAAAGGAGCTTCAGCTAACTCCCTTTCTGTAGCTACATAACCTCTTTTTTTTTTTTTTTTTGTCTGGAAAAACATTGTGTGCGTGCGTGTGCTTTTATGGAAGCAACAATTATTAGTCAATTTCTGTTTCTTTCCTAAATTTAAACATTGTAAATCCAATTCAGTAAAACATCTAAAGGCCCTCTGAAACCTTGTGCCCTTAGGCGGTTGAATTCCTTGCATGCAATTTACGCCAATGGCAGTAAGCATATCCCTAAAGCGAAGTCTTTTTTGTGTGATTCGTAAGGCAAATTTTATATTGTTTAATCAATACGTAATAGTTATTTTGACACTGATGACTATTTCTGACCTTCGGCAATGTTCTACATATGTTTGAATGAGTCGCTGAACTTCTTTCAAGAACGGTTATACCTGCAGTATGACACATATACATATATTTTTCATACGAATACATTAACACGTAACACAGTCTGGAAAGTAAATAACAATAAAAGTTTCTGAAGAATTTATCTCTTCTGGTATAAACACGGCTTGTTACCGAAACAATAAAACAAACTGCGTTCTTTACCTCCTTTCATTATTAATATTCTCTCCAACTCCAATTTTTAATCTTTCCTGCTTTATACAATACACGAAAAATAATTTTGTCTTTATAAAGATATATGTGCTAACTTTATACTTCTCACATACTTTCACTATCAGCGATTGTAGTAACATTCTCTAAACAAACAGTATACCTCTTAGGTTATTTCAAAAGAAAAAAAATATAAAAAATCTATTTTACAAATTGTTGTAGTCAATAACTAATCAAGATCCCTACTGTAAAAAAAATAAGTCCCATTGTTTAACTTAAGGTTGACCAATAGGCAGTGTTAATACATATATCCCTCTGTAAAAAAGTGATTGGCGCATTTTGTCCTCTAACGGCAAAGATAAAAATACCTTATTCTTTTCCAAAACAACATGTCGGTACACTTTTGCTTCTCCAATAATGGATAACGAATTTTGTTATATTCTTGTTGAAGTATTTCACTAAAAGGTCATTCTTTTGGCTGCTAGTTTACTTATTTGTACTGCAAATATTCATCCGTATTACTAGTTCATTCTTTGTTATATTTTTTATAATTGATCATAATTTAATAAATTTTAATGCTTGCACAAACTGAGATGATGTTTAATATAAACGCAAAATTCTTCGTAGCTTCTTCTCTCCCAGCGGTTTGAGACATCGTCCTTTCTTAATTGAAGCTCGGGGAAAAAGATAATTTCAGCACGCAAGCTAACCTTTTAAGTTTTTTATGTTAATTGTATTCTTCCAGTCTTAATGAAACGTCTGGAAATATATTTCACACGCATACGGTTTGTTGCACACATCGCGGTTAGAAAATCTGTATTGCTTTCTAGAAGCTTGGAGTTTTGCCTTTGTTTATTGTTTGAGAAAGATTATTTTTATTACTATTATTCTAACATAGATTTCACAGGATGAAAAGTTGAGAAAACCGCTTTCCTGACGTTGTTGCGTTTAGTATAGTTCCAGGAAATATTTAATGGTTATTTCTTCTGCAGACCCCGAATATTAAAATTTTTCCTATATTAAGTAAACTCCCTTAAAGTGTAAACAAAAGGACAAAGACTAATTTTCGTTGAGAAATAGGACTTGAATGATTAACAAAATGATGTCTTTACATTGACATGCTAATTTTATGACTTCTTAGATAAAATCAAAAAATATTTCTCTTCATTTCAATGGACTCAAAAGAAACATATATTAGCTCTGAAAAAGTAATTTTCTATTGTATTACAAAGATTTGAGTAAGCAATAGTGATTACCATTTCGTTTAAAAAATAGTAAAGCTTGCTATTTAGATTTAAGTGCATTGTAAAACTTATGAAAAAAGTCAAGCAAATGTAGTTTCACCAAGGGATTTTAAAGCATTAGAAAACAAAAGAAGAGACCAATGAATACTAAAAGTTTGACCCAGGTTCGTCTAAAAAAAACCTGGCTGCATGGTAGGGTTTTTCCCCCATGCGTAATGTGAATGAGCCAAATTTCATAAGAAAGTCCTCCACGAAGACATCCTGCCCTTAGGCAGATAACCCTCGTGTTCTTTGCCATATTCAAATAACCTAACTAGGATCGAACCATGTGTTAAAAATGTGTTATACCCTCAACTACGTTTTACGTGAGCTTTTCTTACTCTAATCAGTGTTTCTTACGCATTCATGTTTCATGTACTGACTAGCCCGAAAAGTAATTAAAAAATACTCTATAACAGCATAAAATTAAACGCATAAGTTAAATTTTGAAATCATAAGTTTCAAATATGGATGAACACATTAAAATGCATAAACAGTTTAACAGATGTCAAAGTTATAAAGACCTTACTGAGTAATCTAAGTGCGACTGGGGATTAGGGAAACCAATCGCCAAATCCTGGTGGTGGAGAATCATCATCCACCACCTTTTTTAGTTCGGGTGCCACTGTAGAGTCATTAGATTATTTCGAAACAGGATAGAGGAAAAATGAGCAATGCCTTCGCCGAGACTCGAACAATGGACCTCTCAAATACGCGTCGAGTATGCTGGCCACTATCCCGCGAAGGCATACAAACAAGGCGGGAGAAATACCTTATAACTAAGTAAAAAAGGAAATAACTGACGTTTTCCCTTCACTTTTGCTTTCTGAGGGTTGCAAATGTTGAGTAAATGGGTTTTTCGAAGGGAGGGGCGTCGAATGACTCATTTCGGGCTGCAATTAAAGGGCAAGAGTAAACTTATCTCCGCGTTGTTCTCAGAAGTTAGCAAGGCGCGAATTTCTGTTTCGCACGTGTTTGGGTGACTCACTTCGTAGGTGTCAAAGTAACAATCTTTGTAGCAGCAGTTGTATTTCTATTCGTTTGTGGGGACTGAGAAGAAAAATGTGAAAATTTATACTGTTGGTCAAGCTAAATTTTATGTTTATCTTTCAGCCTGTAGAATTTTGGTGAGTGGAGAAACCGAGCTTTCTACGAGGTTTGTGCTGGGGGGGGGGGGAAAAAAGAAATTTGACTGAAATTATCAAGGGGTAACAATAAAGATCTGGAGCCAGCTTGTCTTGCTGCAAACTTGCCTGCGGCAATGGCCTCGGCCGGCGTTTTCCCCTAATTAGATACAGTTTAGAATGGAGATAAGCCTGAAATTTTAGAAAAAAAAGCCGAAGGAGCGGAGCCAGTTTTGTTTCGCGACGGCCCTAGCTGGCTGCGAGTCACAATAATCAGCATAAAAGTTGGCTGATTTTTGTCAAGCAATTGCAAGGCAAGGGGAAAGAAGCTAAACTGAATGACTAGAGTCCAATTTTGCATTCCTGACGAAAGTCTCTATTTAATGCTTACTGTGGTGTTGTATTTCAAGCGGTGTTTTGGAGAATGAATGACAAAAAATTAATATATTGCGAGATGATTTAGCCCAGACTATTATCACCATAATTTCATCTCACTTCGAAATTCGAGTGAACGCTAAGTGAAACTAAAAGCAGTTAAATCCTTGATCGGTCTCCGGCAGCACCGCATGGTTTTGGGTTTTATGTAAGCATTTACTGGGCGGTCAACCGAAATATGTGCGGGAAGATCTTCTGGACCGATGAAATCTCCCTAATATTCTGGCGATCAGTGAAAATTAAGTAAGAAATTAATATAATTTTGTATCACCCCGTAAGAAAATTGTCATGCTTGGGCTTCAACCTTTGAGTGATAAATTTTTTTCTCTTGTCTTCTATTTTAATTATTATTGTAAGGATCTTTGAAGGTTAGTGACTAAGTAATGATCAGTTATTTTAATGTATATGTTAATGAAAGGATTAAAAAGTGTAACTTTTTATATCTGTAAATAATGGAATGTTACGTTTGTGATGGACGTTTGTGAATAACGGAATATTAAAATAAGCTATAATATGTTAAAATGAAGGCATTTTATTTAACGAATTGAAATATATGTGTTTAAATGCATCTTAGGGAAAATATTATGAAGGACGGATTAGTTAACCTAATTATTTAAGTGTTTGTTTAACCTAGAAATTAATAAATGTGTTTAATGATAAATATTGTGTGATTTATTTTTGATATTTATTTGGTGGTCTGTCCAGCACTCCCATTTGTTTGAATTGTATGACTCTTAAAAACATGGATATTAATTTACGTAGGGAAAAACACAATGCATGTGTAAAATTTGCCGAGAAATTTGTTAAGCTAATTTATTATTTTATGGGGAAGTGATTGATTGGTATGTATAACTGCTGCTTCATTGGTATTTGAGAGGTTATGAATTAATTGAAATGAATCTTTAGAAAAATCTTCTTTATCTTTGAAAAATAATTATCAAATTGATTGATTATTTAATTTATATGATTTGAAGTAATGGAGTTTTTAAGACAGAAAACATTCTTATTATACCCAAGCACCAGCGAAGATTTATTCCTCTTTATTTTCCGGTTATTAATTTAATTAGTTTCATATAATTGATTAAAAGGATATGTTTATTGATTTAACTTGGGTTTAGATATATCAGGCAGTTCCTCAACACCGTATAAGAGCTTTCAGCTTTTTTAAGTTTATTACTTTGTTTCTTTATTTTTCTGGCACCAGCGTGAGAGAAAATTAAATAAGTTATTTTTTGAAAAATATGTTATTAGACAAAATTTCCTTATATAACAAAATAAGATTCAGTGATATAAAATTATGCTAAATTCAGTAGATTAAATTTTGCACATTTTACTTATAGTTTTAAGGCGTATCAAATTTATGTTTAAATATAATTTGAACACTTTTTTTCTACCACCACATTTTCTTCACATTGCCTGGAATTAGGTAGATATTACTTCACGTAATATTTTAGTATAGCAGCTCATGTCTGTGCTAGGTTATATGGATATAGCAAAGCACACGAGAATTATGCTCGTATTCATGGGAAGGGGTTCTTTCATGGAGAACTTTCTAAGCAAAACTAGCTTGTATTCACATTACCGATTTGGAGAAAACTACGAAAAATGTGTATGTAGTCCCAGCCCATTCTTTGTGGGTTCGAACCCAGGTCCAACTGCTACTCTTTTGCTATCTTTGCCACTCGACAATTGATGAGGAGCAATTCACACCTGTAGCCCAGATCTCATATGAAAGAAAACTAAGGTATTCACATTCTTTACGCGTTAAACGCAGAGTATCAAATGCCAATTAAAACCAGTAATAAATTATCATACGACTGAACGAAAGAAACTACAACTTTTTAATGCTACATTTCACATAAAACCTTTTTGATGTTAATGAAAAATTGGTAAGTTCTACCAATATTTCAAAAATTTAATGAAAACATAGCTCAGAGGAAATAACATTTTTCAAAGGATCCGTGTAAAATCTATGATTTAAAAAATGATCTCAAATAAATATCCGAGATTCTAAGAACATCAATTTTTCTCTTAAATGATAGGGATTTATATCCCATCACTCACTGTAAGATGTTATTTTTCCAAACTTAAATCTTGAATCCGACACCCCAGCTTTCTCTAGGGGGAGTAATATCTTTGAAAATTGATTTAAAAATAAACATAGAGCATGTATATTTTTAGGAAATAAATTCTCTCGAAACTATTTCTGATAACGTGAACCTTTCCACTACCTGAGAATATCAAATGTTGCGAAGTATTGAAAATGATCAGATTGCTAGAAAGAGAAATTTTTCACTTCATGAAAGTTCGGCATAATTCTAATCGCTACCGCATAACCTACCTAAATAAATAAGAATTAAAATCAAGAACAATATGACAATTACCAGAATAAAACGAGTTAAATTGCTGTGTTTGCGTAGCTATGATTTTGGTAAGACACCTCTTCCTTCAATTTGCAGAATTAACTTACTGTGCAGCGGCAGGGAATATTCACAGAAGTCAAAGAATTTTATATGAAAAGTTTCACATTTCAAAGCTTAACTTCGAAATTTTACTATGTTAAAATCAATATTTTCTTTAGCTGAATATATTACTAGAATTATTACTGAAATAACAAAACAGACGAAATTCTTCCCTAATAGGATAGACAAGTTATTTGGTAGATAGCATTCACAATTTAAGCTGAAATCTTAAATGTGTGAACATTAATTACCGTATATCCCGGCGTATAACGCGCACATTTACCACAAAAAAAATAAGATCGAAATTTACGGATTCGCGTTATAGGCCGGATTGAAAAATAATAAATTTAAACATAAGGGAAAGATGAGCATACAAAAACTGTACCTAAATGCCGTTTAGTTTAACGGAAATGACATACATTATAGCTTAAAAATTTTCATTATCGAATAACATGGAAAGTTTACTTCTGGAAATTTATTCATTTGTTGTCAAATCTCTCGGAAGCCTTTATGACACTTCTGTTTTTTTCTCGTACAACTATATTATTCCGTACCATAAATCAACTACTCAAAGGTGCTTTAAAGTTCTCCCTTGTACTCTTTTTTGCCTACTTTAAAAGGCAAGTAAACATTTCTATTTCTCGTTACAATTAATCCATTCTGGCGGTTTTCTAGGACCCAATTCCAAACCCTTTCTTCTCGAATAGGCTTACACAAAGCCTATCTCTTCTTGGGATATTAATTATTGAGATTACACTTTTCTTCCACATGTATGAAGCTTTCATCAACACCAAGCATCCTTGCTGCATCACAATTTCCATTTCCTTTCGCAAACTGAACGACTTTGCATTTGCAACCAGCACGGTCCTTCTTTCGTTTGGCAGAAGCCATGTTTACTACTAAAAGGAACACTACATCAACTGTATTTCAACTAAAGCAAATGCGATTTACTAAAGCCTTCGATGTTAGTTTCAAAATCACGGGTTCAAATGACTACAGAAAAAAAACCATCTGACTCCTAATCCGAGAATTCATTCGAGTTGGAAGCCGTTCTTACCCCAAATTATGTCCTCCTTTTCTCGAAAGCCTACAATAACATTCATGTGCCCAACTGCATTGAATACAACACATCCTCATTTCAGAAATATTCACTCCTTCAAGTTTTTCCTTATGCAAATATTGTTCCTATTATCACTTGTCATTTCAGGATATCATTGTGCGAAAGTCGGGTAAAATCTTTGAATAAATGACTTCAAAATATAGGACCATCGCATATGCATTTTTCAGATTTCTTCTTAAAGGTGCGCATTATGCGGCGAATATACCCAAAAATTTAAAAATGTAGTTTCAAATTATGTACAGCAGTCCGCGTTATACGCCGGAAAGTATGATAATTAGCGAGTTGATATTTTAAAGAGGGATTGAGTGAATTAAACTGAAATCGCCAAGGTGTGCCGTAGACTAAATTTTAACCGGCGGTTTTCCTTGAGATAAATGTGTCCTTCCACTTATAGTTAAATAATCCAGCTCAAAAAAACGTCGGAAATGCTTATAGCATATTTTACTCATGTATACAAGTATTTTAGTACCTTAAACATGAAAAATATATCACAAATGAAACTTTATTAACCGTATCTCTATCAACCGAGGTCTCTGTTAACAGAGCCGGTGACCTATTTAAAGAAATGAGTTGGGAAAATGCGCTAACATTAGAAAGTAAAACCAGTAGCATTCGCAAATTTTATCAGAGACTGACTTTTTGGCCTTTATCACTGAGGCATTTAACAGATTTTCCATACTGCATTACAGTAAAATTATGTGGTTTACATGTGTTAAAAATGAAAGACTGATAATTAATTTGTAGACATGTTTCAAAGCAAAAGGATGACACTTCGCAGCAGATAAATGTAGAACACAGAGGAACCAAATTTATCTTTCGAGTATCATTCGCTACGAAAAACGAGAAAACAATAAAAATTGCAGTGCGATCGTCAAGACTTGTTTTTATGGCAAAGCGTACTAGAGCTGTTAGTCTAAAGGAATGAATGCCTTCTTAGTACATTTTTAAAGGGATACTGGATCATACAGTGAGTTAAAAATGTTTGGGAGGGGACAGAATAAGCTTTCAGATAATTTTATTGAAAGTATAAATACATTTATTACATGTCATATCTTAGAGCTGAGCAAAATAGAAAGATTTTACAAAATTTTAAACAACTAAATTAATTAAAAATAAAGTTAAATAAATATTCAACTTTCCGTGTATAAAGGAGAAAATAATGATCAAAAACATATTGGGACACACAAACATATTGAAAAAATGCTAAGGAAAATAGCTTTAATAATCTACTGAACATCCTTTCCTTTTCATGAACTCGTTGAATCCTTTAGGCATGGATTTCAGAAAAAAATTGTGTTATGCTTCTATTTTTCCCATTCCCTGGTGACTTTTTCTCCAAGTACATTTCTGTAGAAAATTTTCACTTTATAAATTTTACCTTGTAAATGATTTTAAATATGCTTAAATGGATAGAAGTCTGGACTAAACGCAACCTTTTAATTATATGGGTAAAGGTTACATGGATAAAGTCCACACTTGGCAAATATGAGCATCATACTTCGGATCATCATTTGATAAGGTTTACTGCGAATTCAAATGTTTTAATACATTTTGATTCAATGCATTCAAATACAGGTTTTTATAAATAAATTTAAATGCTGCAAGCATTCATACAGCCCAGAAACATCTTGACTACTTCCACTATGTTTTACTGAAGTAGTAATGGTCTTTATTTGAAGTTCAGTTTTGAGTTTTAGCCACACCATTTGCTTTTATTTAATCGCAAAATATAAATTTTTCTTTCGTCTACAAATATAATCGAAGTAAAAAAAATTGGATTTTTAATACAGGTCTTAGTGAACTGCAATCACGCCTTTTGATTGGGGTTACTGAGAAACGATTTTCTTCTAGCTAGTTGGCCCAAAAAATTACATTTTCTTAAAAGTATTTCTAACAGTTTGTGCATTAATTGATTTGATAAATATTCGTCGGGCTTTCAAAGTAAATCTTGCTTTACCCGGTTTTAGGATTATAAATAACATTTCTAACTATTCATTTTTCTTTGCCTTCTATGCATCTCCTTGGATGCCTTGTAGTTCCGTTTCAAGCAATTTTTTCTTACAGTATTTCAGAATTAAATTGAAAAGTAGATTTTATTTTTCAGGATTCCAATTAAACTTTGTTAGCTTGTTGGCATGAAAAGGAATCTCAGTTTCTTCGGCCCATGTTAACAAGACACAGAAAACAATGAAATATACTTAGTTTGGAATAATAGCTGAAATGGTATTACTAAGTGTTTAAAAGTTTCTTTAAGCTCCCAAACCATTGTGAGTCACTGTATACACGTCACATGTGAGGAAACTCATGAAAATCTCCTTGAAAGCACGTCTGCTAGGATTTGAATAGGAGTCGAACTACCAGTATTCAGCAGTTTCACGGTTAGCTCATGATCGGCTCTGAAGCCTTAGGTAAAGTTCTTTAAAGCAATGAAATGATGCTTTCCCAATGAATCGTTTCTTGATCAAAATCTGACATGATCATGCCATAGCTGATAGAGCTAGAGAACTTTCCCAAAAAATAGTTAACGTAATTTTTCTAAAATCGTTCTCATAAAGATGAATGTAAGACATAGACGGAACTCTACTTAAAAATTTTCCCACTTAAATTTTAATAATGTTTGTTTTTGCAGGTTTTCATAATTAGTTTTGTCACGAAATAAAAGCCTGTATAGGTTAATTGAAGAAAATAATGGTACTTACGTATTATCATGTCGGCCGTGAAAATTGGCTACCATCGAACCATCAAAGCTGGCGGTGATCCCACCAAACTTGCGCCAGTCATTCCTGTTGAATTCTGAAGTAAGTGACGTCTCTCTTTGGTTAAATAAACAATTCATTCAGCATTCTTCTCGTTTCGTTTATGTACTTCGCAACAAGGATTTCGTCCATTTCCACAATATTGATAGGCCCTCTTATTTTCCCGAATCTCTGTTTAGAACACTGTGTGTGCTTGTCTACCATATTTAGCTGGCCGTACCTTGTTCACTAATACACACTTCTTTTGATAGTATCCCATAGCATTATAGACTGTTTACTGTTTTTTAGAAAGTAAGTCCCAAATTTTGATCATTTGTTTCAAGATGCAAGAAAAAATAAACGGCAATAACAGTTACCTTATATCCTTGTTCATAAAAACAAAATTCCATCACGGTTACATTAAACGAAAGTTCAGTTTGTTTTTACTTCACAACCATGTGTAATTTGTAAACGAGCTAGTTGAAGAAAGCTACCTTTGAAAGTTCTCCTGTTAGGCAGGTAGTCCTAATGTGCTTTGCCATAATTAAATACACCAGTTACTTCACGCTTATCCATAACTAACACTAAATTGCTCTGTTTGGCGACAGCACTGTAACAAATTTTATATAGCAATATAAAGTATGCTGAAATATTTACCGTGTTGGCGTACTTTCTGATTATCTCTTTCAACATACAGTAGAATAGCCGTGTTTTTGGTGTATTTTCAATACACCGGGTAACAGCCAATCCGCGTACTACATGCGTAAAATACATGTGGTTTTCAACACTTTTTACATTTAACCATCATTTTTCTGAAGAGTTAACACCGATTGTAGTAATATAAATATCAGATATAAAAATTTTTGATTTTGCTCAGATTTTTTAAATGCATATTTTTATCACAATTTATGAACAAAATTTTACCAATGAGACATAAAAACAATTAAAAAAATGCATTACATCAATTCATTGATGAGTTGGCTTTAGAATGCGGACAATAAGGAAGCACCGTTGGGGAATTTGCGTAATTATTTTCAAAATTTTAAATAAACAATTTTAGAACCTGTCGAAACTAAAAGTGAAGTGGTTTAAAATTTAATCTGTATTAAGCGAGTTCATTACAGTCCCACTAAGCTCGGATAATCGTGGTTCTATTATACTTTAAAACAGTTGAAATGCAAAGGCGTGCAAAAAGTCTCAAAAACGTGCAAGTCAAGATAATTAAAGAAGATAATGAGCATGAAAGTAAAAAAATAAACCTGAAAATTTAAATAAATGTCACCAATAAGTTAGGGAAAAACAAAATACAGTTAGTAATCCCATATTCAACTAGAAAATTGTAAAGGCAGCATTCAAGAATATTTATTAGTTCATGTCTAACTAAACCAGTAACTCTAAAATCTTGTGATAGTGGAGATATAAGCCAATTTTCCTTAGAATATCCTCTACGAAGTCATCCGTTACACAGATAGCTCTCATGTGCTTTGCCATATTCAAATAACCAACCAACCATCACAGCGGTATAATACAACTATTGTGAAACAGTTCTCAAAAACAACATTAGATGGTACTTACGTATTATTCCGTTGACCGCGAAAGTTGACTACTACCACCGAACCATGAAGGTTGGCCGATATTCCGTGAATGTTTCCTGCGAAATTCTGTGCGAGATTTATTTATTTACAATTCTGACAGTAAAACATTCCTCAGTCTCAGCACAATCCAAATAGGCGGTGGCTTGTGCAGAGATGAAAACGAAGTATTCCATCCATTTTGTTTCTGCACTTCGTAGAAGGCTTTCGTCAGTCTCTGCAGTTTTATTAGGCCTCTCGATTTAATTGTTCCGCTCAGAACGCAATGAATACAAACTTGCCGCAGGTGATTGCTCCAGTTAATACTCTTTTGAAGGCAGTACTCAGCTGTTCTGTCCCTTTTCAAGAGATACCAGCTGCAAATGAAGAGGAGTGTAATCACAAATGTAATTCTACACCCCTCGAAATAATATTTTCAAAAATGTAAGAAAAAACACAACAATCTCGCAGCTTGGCGACAGTTTCTGGATCGAAGAGATAATACGTCAGTACCTAATGCTGAAACTCGGTACATACTTTTTTTTCTTTTTATAACAACAAAAACTTGTGTATAATAATGCGAATGATATCTAAATTATTTCTAACCACACGTTTTATCTGTAGAACAGGCGTCGATTGAGCATAAAGAAATAATGAAATAGCTTTTATCTACATATGTCAACTAGATTAGGATTATTTAGGTTACAGCTAAGTATGCGGGTTGATTTGTCATTGAGGAAATTACTTTCCGAGAAGGTCTTTGTAAGGAAAACTGGATTGTATTCCTTTAACAAATGGGGAAATGGGAAACACCACAAAAATTGCCCTCCTGTTCACCGGGTTTAAAACCAGGTCGAACTACTAGAGATCAGCGATTTTAGTGCTCGGCCACTAGTGGACCCTTTGTCAACTACGAAGAATTATAAAATAATTAGACTTATTCTTTTCGGTTTGTAAATTTTGAAAAAAATTTTTAATATTTTTTTTTTTTTCATTTTACTTCTTTTAAGTGACACTCTCTTGAAAACCACATTTAAGGGATCTTTTTTCTTTTAAATAATGAATTACTTTCAGTTAAAAGGAAAAAAATTCTCAATAATCGTCTCTTGGACAATTAATTATGAGAAACTATACAAATTTTATTTGCCTCAGAAGCACACTAGGACTGTGTGCCTAAGCGAAGGGATGGTTTCGTAGCCACCTTTCTGAACCAAAAAGCCTCGCATTACTTTAGTGCTGTATACGTTACATGTTACACGCACATATGTTACATGTTTTTGTTGTTTAATCAGTCGCAGCAAAGCAGCTTTGGACATGGGATGCTTTCGTGGATAATGTTCTAAAGAAAAGTGGCTTATGGTTACGTTACATTCGAGGAAAATCATGAACACACTACGCTACCAACCATTTTGCAGGGGTCCTAATCCCGGATGAGCTACTGGTGTTAAGTGATGAAAACCATTCGGCCGCTGGTTGCCGTTAAGTCTTAAATAAAAAAAACAATCAAGTTTTGATTTATATTTACTTATTTAATTTATTATTTCTTCCTTTACCCTAAAAGCACTCAAATACACTGAAAAACACTTTAACCATGAGAGTTTAAGTCATGGGTAAAATGAACCGTTTATAGTTATTTGAATTTGGGAAAACATACGATGTCTCTCTACCTAAAAGAGGATGCATTAGCGGAGGATCCTTAAGGAAACTGTTTCGTAACCAAACGTGCAGCTAGCCCGTTCGCCTGGGATGAAACCCGGGTCGAACTCTCTGTACCCAGCGGTCTTAGCCACTCTGTCATTGGGAGAGCTGAAACAGATAGGAAACGTGTGAAAAAGGTCTAAAGACTACGAAAAAACAAATGATCGAATCTTTGTTTTACGGGTTTCCATGTGTTTAAGTAGATCTCTCACGTGATTTAATCAATTAACGAAACATTTTATAAATATTAAGGATGATCTGTCCTTTTTTTAAAATTTTATATTGATATCATAAAACGCAAGTGACAAAAGATAATAGCTGTCGAAATGGCACGGGAGGCTACCCGCGGCCGAGCGGTAAAGTCGAAGAACACTGGTAGTTCAGTCTGAGGCTCTAATCCTGGCGAACGGGCTGGCTGCATGGGAGTTTTCGTGGTTTTACCCTATGTATAACCTGCATACGAGCCAATTTCCCTTAGAAAGTCCTGCACGAAGGCATCCGTCCTCTTAAGCAGGTATTAAGTGCTTTGCGATAATCATATAAACCAAGCCGAAATGGCTCAGTAAAATAATTACACTAATTATTGCATCGCTGTTAAGGCAGATGACTAAAAGCAGCGAAATATTCAGAGACTACCTGCCTAAAGGTGTAAGTACGACATGCACTTGATACTATAAATTGAGTTACTAATCTCATCTTCAATTCAAAACGGCAATTTATCTTCTCTTCATATACGAATTGCAAGGAGTGCTGCAGACGCCCTTTATGTGAGCGTGCGCTGAAGTCAATCAATTGCCTATCTATCACAGTATACACATGATGCAAGTTTCATGCTGCTTTTATGCTTTTATCATGAGGCTGCATTTGGATGGCCAGGAGTTTACATACAATGGCGAAAGTCTGTTTGACCGGTGATTGTTTAAGCACTATTTTATTACTAATATATAAAACCAAAATTAAATGCTGGTGGGGAAGCACAGAGCACTTCCAACTAACACTACAGACAGAAACAAGTGCAGGGGACACTAAAACGTCGCCATGGGCAAACACGCCTCACTGCACTAACTATTTAAGGAAGTGCACCATCACGGAACGCACTAACGCCATGCTCGTGCATTTGTTTACATTGCAACATTCATAACAGTTACATATTAATGGTGCATAATTTGTATTGCAGACAAAAATGACATAAGATCTATTTTACACGGGTACTTTCAGTTGCATGGATAAATAGAATAGATTATTTACAGTATATACATATTTCTTTTGATTTCTGGTTGGAGCTTTGTTGGTAGAGGGGATATAGTACATGGTTCGTTGTTTATTTGGTTTTCTGTTACACGATGTGCAGTTTAAGTTCATTCATAGTTCAGCACACAGTTTATGACTTCATTTCATGGTACATATTGTTGAGTGCGTAGTACTGGTGTATTTGTCATACAGTATGAAGTCAGTCCGTAGTTTGAGTAGGTACGAGAACAGTGACGGTTGTCTCAATAAATGCGGATATTTATGTGTGTTTCCTGAAGCACTCCTGCATAATAAGAGGGTGGATAGTAGATACTCTTATTATTGCATTTTCTGAACATAGAGAATTATTTTGAGTTGCATTCTATGGATGACACAGGTCTAGTTCTTGGCGGTAATGCAAGTGACTAACCCACTAAAATTACAAATGACACAAACCGAGATATGTATTAGAACGCTAGAAGCAGATATATGCAAATTTTTATGAAGGAGAACATTACTGAACAACCAATGATAAACACGTAATAAAGTTCGATTGGTTAAGTAACTTAGTGAAAGATAAAATAAATGTACAACTCGCATTTCTTGTAAGAAAATTTTTGATGATTTAGGCAGTGTCTGTAAAGAAACAATAATTGTATTTACAGGATCATGAAAAATAGAAATTTTAAGGAGAAATGGTTTTACGTATCGGAAAATATCTGAAATTTTAAATTTAAACATATCAACTGCATTTTAGTAGTTAAAAAATGCGAATCACGTGAAAAAATGGAAAACTAACGATCTTACCGACTCAAATACCTTTTAACAAAAGAGAATAGGCTCATTGAAAGGTCAATTAAAAACAAATTTCGGTTGAGTGCTTTATTAATTGCAATGAAATTGCAAATGACGCTGCATCATGCTCTAATGTTTTGGTGACACTATGTACTGTACGAAACTATGTACATAGGCTTGATTATAAGGGTAGAAGAGCAATGAAGATGTCATTCTTTAGTGAACCAAATAGGAAAGAAAAGACTACAATTTGCAAAGATGTATTTTTAAAAAAATAGGGAATTTTGGAAACTATAATATTCAGTGATAAAAGCAAATTTAACTAATTTGTGTTTAACGTCAAAAAGTTGTTTAGAGGAAAAGTAAAATAGCTTTAATTCCTCAAAATGTGGTGTCTGCA
This sequence comes from Stegodyphus mimosarum, assembly GCA_000611955.2. Classification (NCBI taxonomy): domain Eukaryota; kingdom Metazoa; phylum Arthropoda; class Arachnida; order Araneae; family Eresidae; genus Stegodyphus; species Stegodyphus mimosarum. The sequence continues at coordinate 321,560 of KK116476.1, forward strand.
GTAAAACACGGAGGAGGCAGTATTGTGGCTTGAGGATGTATGTTTCGTTTATGACATTCTGAATGCACATAGGTATATGGACATTTTTGCGAGATAACTTATTTGATCAAGGTTAAGACTACATAATCATTTCCGTTTCTAGCAAGACAAGCACACCAAACACATAATGAGGATGACTAAAAAATAGTTGTTCTACAAAGTTCTCCGAAGATTAGGAACATTTCCCTAGTTCCCTGATCTTAACCCAGTCGAGAATTTGTGTAATTATTGAGACTAAAATGTGAGACAGCATAAATTTTCAAGAAGTAAATTTAGAACATTTTTTTCAATGAATGGAAAATCTCTTATCTAACAAAAAGATTTGTTGAGTCCATGCTAAGAAGATTACGAGCTGTAATCGTCAACAAGGGCCTTTTCACCAAGTATTATTAATTTATTTTAATTTTTCTGTGTAAGTGTGCAGATTTTTGTTATGTCCAGATACTTTTCTTACCTCACCAAATTTTGGAATTTCTCAACATGTAGATTCCTGCTACTTTTATTACGAATACTTTTGACTTGAAATGCTATCATTTTCAAATGTTCATTTTGTGAAAATAAATACTGATAGGACCTAATATAATTTGAACAGTAAAAATGTTAAGCAAAGTACTGTTATATAAATGCAAAGAAACGTACCCCTCAAGTTCTTCATGAATTATATAATATAACTGAAATTCGAGTGGCAGCCAATAGTGGGGATAAGTCTATACCTATGTAGTGCAACACAAACTAAACTTTTCCTCTTATCGCGACATTACCTACCTCGTAAATTTCCGGCGACTTCCGCATTTCCCACCTGTATCTGTAAATGGACGTTGAAGATACAACTAGCGCTGTTTCTTCATGCAAAAAAATATTACGGCTTTATTTAAATGTTTTTATATAAAATTCCCCATTAAATTAAGTCACGTCCTCATTCAAATTTTTATTGAAAGGGAAATTATTGATTACGTGTTCATGTAAGCAATTATTCGATTGATGTCGATTCCTTATCCTCGCCTAATTACTGGTTTCAGGAGAAATAATTTCGAGTGTGCCGAAATGACTTCCCGTTTCAAATCCAATATTGCCGAGCGAGCTGTAGAAAGGGGTGGCTCGGGGATTCAGAGCAATTATGAGTCTATTCTGCTGTAGTGACTCACTCTTGCTAAGTATGACGAAGATTTTTTCCAACTACAGCCTGCAGCTTTGAAGCAAAAGGCAGAATTTTGCGGTTGGTAGACTTGGTTTTTATGTATGAAATATTTTTCTTGAAAACAACATTTCTAAAAACCTTTAAAAATTTCTGTTCGTCAAAACTTACTGCACACCACAGGACTCCAAGTGAAACTGTGAAATAGAAAAAAATGTTTGTTCGTTCAATTGAATACCACCAAGTCTTCAAAAGCTATCTGTCTACGGAAAGCGATGCCTTTGTAAAGAGCTTTCTAAGGGAAACTGCTCGTATTCACGTTACATAAATAACTATGAAAAAAAGACTATAAAAACAATGATTGCATCAGTATTAGCAGTGCACAATCTTTGGATTAATATTAGGGAATCTGAAAATTAAAATTGTATGACTATTTTAGTTTATGAAATTCCAGAAACATTTTGCTCATGAATTTGATTACTTCTTAATTTATGATGGGGCAGCACGCAAGAGTTATTTGCGTTGGTGTAGAATTCCTTAAGGGAAATTGGCTCATTTTTATGTTTTCCCTGTCTTTCATTACTATTTTACCTCCACAAAACTCAACATCAGCACACATGGAAGAATGTTCTCCCTTCTCCTCTGAATATTAACTACTGAAAGAAAAATGCATATGCAAATTTGCTGCGATTTAGTTGCAAATGGAAGAAATTCACCTCAAAAAGCAACAAAATTAAAACTTTTGACGTTCATTTTTAAAAATGTTGTATGCATTTATTTGCATCATATATACGTATTTATCGCATCTCAAAACTCTGTTTCTTATAAAATCAACACATATGTAAACTTAAATTTTGTAAACTTAATTTTTGAGATGTACGCAGAATGTATGTTTTTATTCAATTTCGAAGGTGTTTTACTTTAGCTCATTTCATGGCTAGTTTCATATCGCATGGTTGAAGCTTAACATGCGTAATGTTTAAATATTTGTATTTTATTCAGTGTTTAAATTTATTTGATTTAATGTTTAAATTGTGTATGGTAATTCTTAAGGTTATATCAAACTGAATGTAATCCTCATATTCAGTTTTTTATGTTAATAGTTCAGAACTTATGTTTTACTTAAATATAAGTGGCAAGTAAAAAAAAAACGGTTTTCATGACCTTAACGTTTTAATAAAGCTGAAAAGTTGTACAATAATTAAAAAATTGGCATGTGTTCTGTGTTTTTCAATTTTGTTTTCTTAGTTATGAAACCTCACCGATTAATTTTATTAGAATCATTTGTAAAAGGAAACTGACATTTTCATCCCTTTTTAAAAATATTTATAAATAATATAAAAATATTTTAAATGTAAAATTAAAAAGTAAAAATGTGTTTTTTAAACGAATTGAATAACAAATCAACTGAATGATAACTCTGAGAACTCATTATGGCCCGTTTACACTAGAGTCCAAGAAACGCACACGTACTTAACGGCTCTGCTAAAGGAGAAAATCAACACACACTTTTTTGAAATAAAATTATGTATCTATGCAGTTCCTGCATAAAATTAATCGGTGAATAAATAAACAGTCTAGAGGATAATTAGCCAGAGCTAAAGGAGAAAATCAACACACACTTTTTTGAAATAAAATTATGTATCTATGCAGTTCCTGCATAAAATTAATCGGTGAGTAAATAAACAGTCTAGAGGATAATACCATGCAAATTTCAAGAATGAAAGTGTTTCTCATTGCGTAAAATTAATAACTTTAATATGCGCCCTAATGGAGTCAAAACGTGCATTAAAATGCGCCATAGTGGAGCCAGTTTCTTGGGCTTAAAATTCCGCTTGCGTCGCCCAGATGGTAGAGTGGTTAGGGAAGACGGCTGCGATACCGAGGGGCCCGGGTTCGAGTCCCGGAGAAGGCATGAATGTGAGCTGTCTGTTTCCTCATAGGTGGTAATGGTGGCCGCCTATTAGGTGACCCCGTAATAAAATGACTACCAATTCCGCGCTTAGCAGTGGCGAAAGCCTAAAAATGGCTAGTGCCCGCCATAAAAAGAATTCCGCTTGTGCAAATGGCTCTTTACAGTACTTACAGAAAATACTAAGGGCTTTTCATAAGAATTTATGATGCATACAGATTATTCAAACTGTCAAACTGTTTAACTATTACTGTTTAACTGTTATACAGATTTGTCAAACTGTTTAACTATATTTATTACACTGCTTTCTTTACAAAACAAGATTTGAAGAAACACATAAAACTTTTAAATAAAGCATGTGAATGTACACATTCCTCAAAATGATATTCAATTTAAATAGGTTTCAATAAATTTCCGGGAGATGCATAATTTTTAAATTCTTATACCTTCATTCATACCATTCATATGCAAAGATCTAGAAACGACAGGGCTAAAAGTTTTAGAAACTTTTATCCAAACTATAACGGCACTTTTATTCCCAAAATATACCAGTCAGCTTATTCAGATGCTTTTCAATATATTTTCTTCCATTCTTCTGTTTTAGATGCAATTCATTTAAGTAATTGAAAAGCTCCAAATCGAAATTTTCAGCTACTTAGAAGAAGAGAAGGAACAGTAAAAGAAAAGAGGATTTCAGGTTATCCAGTGTAATGTCAAAATGGCGACTCTCTTTGAAAAGGAACAAAGTAAACTGCAAGGAAAAAATGCTGTTACATCGCCTAGAACGCATTAAATGCGATTTTAAATTAATACCACCGGCTTAGAGGTAAACTTTTGTTCAACAGTAGCGAAAAAAGATCTAATGGATGGGATGAGTGCTAAAGCCCATCTTTCCCTCATGAACACGAAAGTTGTAAGAAAAATCTTTTTGATCATCGACAGCTGCGTTAACAAGGACTTTCGAGAAAAGGCATTTTTAAAGATCCTAGAATAAAGGCACCCAGTGTGCACACGAAGTTTTTATGCCGTCGTGAAAAAGAAAGCATCTCAAAAGACCTGCAAAGTAAAGACAATTCATTATCGGAGAAAAATGAACAATCAACAATTTAACATCTGAAAACTTTACGAAAATTATGCCGAGAGTGGGGATTTTCTCTAATTTTGCTATGATATTTTCGAAATTTCTTTTTCAAATACTAGAAGTAGTTAATTGTTTCACAGAGTCAATTGGCTGCTTCCCCAAAGGTGTATAAAATATATGTGAGTTAATTAAAATATTATTTGTGAACAAATACTATAAAAATGCAGAATTTGACTTCTTTGTTGTTAAAATAATTTACATTCTGTCTTCCGACATCCGTCCCAAATAGTTTATTTCATCAAGCTTTGTCTCAATATGAAAAAATTCATTCGCTTATTGAATAGTTTATCACTTCGTTATTATAAATATAACCACTGTACACATGTGACTTCAGATACATGTGTTCAGATTATGCAGGTATTACTTTTATTAGAGCTTCCAATGTAATTTTGTAAAAATAAAATATTAGGTTGAAGAAAGGAATACTTATCAGAAATAAAACTTTATTTTAATAAACAAACGGAATATAACGTTTATTGAAGCAAAAAATTAAAAAATAACTTTCTTTTACCAAATTAACGAAAACAAATTTTGTTTTATAGCAAAAAATGAACGCTGAAACTTCGTCTTTCGATTTTAAGATTTCGCCAAAGGAATCCCAGTCGTTTATTCAATTTTATGCATAACTCCACTTCGACGTGGCTTGGTATTAATATTAGTTCTGTTATTATCCCGCGTGGTCATGCAGGCGTTTCAGGGTGACAATTTTCATATTCGACTTATGCGTCCGTCATTATAAAATATATACTTATACAGTAAAATCAAGCCTCGATTTTTATACGAAAGCATTTACACCTGAGTATAAGTGCGATACTTTGCATTTGCAAATCCACATGCAAATGAATCCATGTACATAATTAATTTTGTTTTAAATATAAGAAATATGCTACTCGTGCATGCAAAATACACATAAAATGAAAGCGTGAAAATCTTTCAGTGTCTCGTTAGAAGAATATTCGTGAATCTCTGCATCTTGATTCGGATACACTTCTATTAATGGAGCGCCACTTTTCGTCAAACATAACCGTTGGCGCGAAATCTAACTGAATAGCGGCAACTCTAACAATAGGTGGAATTTCATAGGGGAAAAAGTGCATTTGTAACAACAGTAATATATCTAGTAATTTACATAAGTGTTAATCGCTGAATGCTGGTAGTTCGACCTAAATTCGAGCCCAGGCAGATTGGCTGGCTGTATGGTTGGTTTTTTGTGGTTTTTCAAATATGTAAGAGTACAGGGTCCTGCCCTCAGACGGTATTGTGGTCAGGGGAGCCGGCTACGATACCAAAGGGCCTGGGTTCGAGTCCCGCAGATGGCATGGCTGTAATTGTCCATCCCTTCATAGGAGGGAAAGGTGGCCCACTTATTGAGTGCCTCCATAATAAAGAGACCACCAATTCTGGCCTTAGTATAGATTAATGGGCTCTGTTACAAATGTAACTGTTCATAATCTGCCACTGAAAAAAAAAGAGTACCCGATCCAGTTTCCCTTAAAAAGTCCTCCCCAGAGGCATCTCTCTCCTTTGACAGATGGTCCTGGTATGCTTTGCCATGTCCGGATAACCCAACCTAACTATCTCTACATATAGTTATTTGTGTGCGACTACTTACATTAAACAATGCACAGCTATTCAACGCGATATAAACAGACTAATACATTTGATGACTGGCTCTCCGTGTATGGAAAAGACCACCCACTAATCCCTATTTGTTCAGAAATTTAAAATTTGAGTATTTTGCAAAAGTAAAAAAAATTGCATAAGCCTCTGATGGAAAGTTTCCTTAGAAAAGATAGGAAGATAAATGTGTTCCACTCGCTTATATTCCAATTGGATGCAACTTATCATACATTGCACATAAATAAAAAGAATAATTTAGCATTTATTCTAAAAATCATCTAGATATACAGGATGTTTCAAAGCAATTGCACTTCTATATCTTAAGCTGATCGCCATGAAGTCTCGTTCAAGAAATGAATAAGTAGGCATTCGGACTATAATTTTGGTCAAGTAATATTTCTGAGTAAAAAATACGAAACTTTAAGGTGGACAGCCTCTCTTTTCATATCTTCTTCTAAATTTTAATTAAAAATCAGTTTAGCTGAACACACTCACATGTACATTTCCTATCTTGTTAACATTTCTACAAATTAAGATAACATAATCTCTAATATCGTATTAAATATGCAAGTGTCTGAAACTAATATCAAAATTCTTCTGCTATAGGAATTTTTAACACATATGCACACACGACATGTTGACCATCTTAATAATTTATTGATAACAACAACTACTGTACTATTGATGTATCACTGATCAAATATTTGAACTGTTTACAAAGTTATTTGCATGAAATAATTCAATATCTTTGTTCAATAAAGATTCAAAGATGTCAGAATGCGATAACTTAATAATGTTTAAATCCCGTTCGCTGTTGAGTTTAGTTGACGATAAATGTTTATTTAAGTATGTATTTTAGACATACAATGTATGTCTCTAAATTTAATTCTGACAAAATGTATGCATATGTTGTGGCTTGCATTTACAAAACACTAAATAAAAATAAATCACATCGGAATTTTACCCGAGAATAAATAGTATATTTCAAATACTACTTTTTAAAGTTTTCAGTTCTATTCTGATGCCCTTCAAGATATTTTTGTCAGCGTTTTCATTAGCAATTGAACGATGAATTCTTATTTGAGAGTTCTAATAAGGCGAATTATACAATCTAGTCTGGGTCTAAGTTCATACTTTGACTGAACACGATGCATTTATTTGTTGGTGATATCAGCCTTGCCTACTTTATCATTTACGTCCGAAAAAAGTGCTAGAATATAAAGATGCATTTTGGTATCGTTTTTAAAAGATATGAGTACACTCAGTTTCATAGCTGGATGGCGGCCATGTGGATTTCTTTTATATCAAATGATTATTATTTCATATTGGGCCATTGTCCTAACTATAGGAATACCCAATTAAGCTTCATAAAATGGAAAAGAAAAGTAAACAAATAGATAAACTTTTACATAACTCTCTTGAAACAGATCCAAGTTAATATGCAGGCTAAAAAGGTCTGGCATAATTAATTTCCTTCAAAATATGACTTTAAAAATGACCATTTAAAATTAGTATTTTTGAACTGTTATTAAGGATTAAAACTTATATTTTTTCTTAACATATGTATATATTTCTGCTAGTAAATTTATGATAATATTTGTAGAAATAAAAATATCGAAGAAAACATTATCTTTTTCAGATGGATTGCTTGTATTTTATAGGTGTTCTGCAAACAGGACAACGGTCCGATCCCCAAATATTTTCTCGCATCATCCCCCCCCCATTCATGGATCACATCCACGTTTTATTTCAGGGATAGGAAAAAGTATCTATCCTTGTAAAGTCGCACTTTTTGCTGATGATGTTGTAATGTGGAGCAGTGGTTCCGACATAAATAAACTGGAACTTCAGATCAATAAAAGTCTGGTAGCAGTTCAATAGTTTGCAGACAGCCACAAACTTAATTTTAATGCTTCCTAATCCTCCAGCTGCCTCTTCACTACAAACAGACATTTTTATAATTACTCTCCTGACATTTATCTCTATGGAGTGCGCTTGAACTGTACTGAACACCCTTCCTATCTCAGATTCACTTTCGATCCCGAAGTGAACTGCAGTAAGCATATCGAGAAATTGGCGGATAAAGCAAGAAAAAGACTTCGGATTATGAAGTATATCTCGGGTAGAGACTGGGGTTCTGCCTCCACTACTTTTAGAATAACCTACATCACCCTAGTCTGCCCTGTCCTTGAATATGGTTACCAAATCTATCAATTGGCTTTAACTACTAACTTGAGGAAATTGGAGAGAGTACAGTGCGGCGAGAATCATCACTGGCCTTAGAAATAGTTGCCAAAACGACATTGTTCGCTATGAGATGGACTTCCAACCTTTGGGAATGCGTTTCAAGGTGAATTCCTACAAGTATTTTAACAAGCTTAAGAGTTTGAGAATATAATCGGACCTCAGCCTTTATTTTAAATTGGACAAACAATAAAGAGAGACAGCCCACTTAGTTATGTGGGGAATTCGGATTTTATCAATTTAAATGTCGAAACATCTATACAGTTTAACTCCAGATACTTCTTTTAATCATGTTAACATCCGTGAAGAATTGTCGACTAATATTGTCAAGGGCAACCATCACCCGGAACTCCTCAGGTAAATGGTTCTTGAAATCATTAATGATATTCCAGCCCAGGCCCTTATGATATATACAGATGGAAGTAGATCAGATAAGGGTAGAGCAGAGAGTGGTATTTATTATAACACCCCTGAAGGAGATATCAGATGCAGTATCAGAAACTCTGATCATTGCTCCGTCTTCAGATAGGAACTTATCGCCATCAGCAAAGCACTTGATCATGCTCTCTATTCAAGTAATGATATTACATGGATTCTGACAGACAGCAGAAGCTTCATTCAGCACCTTAAAAACTGGCCTAAGATCATGGATAAGACCGTTCAGGATATTGTATCTAAACTTTTCGAGCTTGGACAGCGTAAATCAATATATCTCCAGTGGATACAGTCCTATCTTGGGGTGTATGGTAACGAAACAGCTGAAGATCTGGCAAGAAAAGGTTGTGATCTCCCTA
>KK116476.1:330503-375024 GCA_000611955.2 Stegodyphus mimosarum
CTACACGCACTTCCACTGATTTATGCCTATTGTTCATTCCTATTGCAAACATTCATTAATTCATTCCTATTGCAAACATTAAACTAACATGGCATGGAAAATTTCTCCTGTTCACCAATGGTATTTCGCTGAACAACCAGGCCTGTCACTTCTGAGTAAAATAGCTAGGCCTATCCAAACGCCATGGCCTGATTCAGAAGTGGACATCTTCGATGCATGAAATTCAAAAAGGAAGAAAAGATCTTCCCCTCCCTGCCTCTCCCGCTCACCTACTGTATTGTATAGGCGTCTCCCTGAGACAGCTGAGCAGGATAAGCAGGACGACGTCAGCGATTTACTTGTACGACAAGGTCTCTTGAACTTGGTGTGGACTTTCTTGCCCCAAGAGGATTTGAAGTAACAACAACGTAGATCACATTCCTCCAAACCAATTTTACACAATAACTATTCATACAATGACATTAGAGTGGCATATAGAAGAATTAGGAAATAGATAATGTTGGAATTTTCAGCGGTTTTCTTTTTCATAACTTACAAAAGTGAAATGCTAAAAAATCTCCTAAATAGAGTTTTCTTGAGCAAACGAAGGTTTATCTATGTGATGTTCCCTTGGCAATAGTAGAAGAAGGGGTTAGTTTTGTATAAAGCCCACCAGCGGCTGAGCGGTAAAGTCGTTGAACACTGGTTAATCCTGGCGAACGGGCTGCCTGCATGGTTGTGTTTCCCAATGTGTAACGTGAATACTAGTCAGTCTCCCTTAAAAATTCCTTTACTAAGTCATCCCTCCCCACCGACACATAGCCCTCGAGCTGCTTTGTTTTAATCAAATAATCTAAACCTACTTTTATATAAAATACATAAACATTCTAAGTAGAAATTAGTCCGGAAAATTTCTTTTTGACCTTGGATCCTAGCTGTTCCCTTGTCGGCATTCAAAGCTGTGATGTTAGATGAAAGCTTTCTATAGATCTGCACATTCCCTTGTTCTTTTGGGAGGAATAATCCTAGTATTTTTCCCCTTAAGTAGATCAGTTACTTCCCTTTTTATTACTTGAGTGAACATTTTAATTTTCCTTGAAAGATAAATTTCTGTAAAACGGTAAGAAAATTTTTGACAGCTCAAAAGTCTCTTGAATGTATAAATTTCTCTCTGATGAAAAAATGGGTGAACCTGAAAATTTATCATTTCTCCTGATCCTCATTCAGTTAGTGATGAAGAACAGATGGATGATTTGGGCACAAACTGTAACATATTACCATGTGGTGAATCTGAAATAGAAGATACCGCAGGAACAACAGTAATTTTATCAAAAAACTATGAAGAATCTAATTATGAAGTAAAAGCTCCTAAGTGAAAAAAATGTGAACTCCAATTCATGCTTTCCCATGATGTATTCCTTTTCAAGACTATCAAAATATTGTAAATGCGGTGTCAAGAAAAACACAAGTTGAACGTTTTCAGATGATGGTTGAAGGCATGATATCAAAATTGTAGAGACTAACCGGTATGAAAATCAAGCAAATGCTCATTCTTTTACTGTCACTGAAAGTGAATTCAAGCAATTCCCAGATAGCTTGTTTTACAGTGGATATCATATTTTACTACGTAAAAAATGTATTGGGAAAATGTCCCGGACGCATATACGCAAAATGTACACTGTTAGGACAACAGCTTGAGTTTGGCCAATGACAGTTCAGATGAGCGTCACCATTAACTCCGCCCACATGAGTGATGTTATATTTCTGACGTTTGTTTACATTCTATTGGGTGTTACGAAATGCGTTCTTTGAATGAACATTTTTACTCTGCAATCTAACTTTGCTCTAGTGATGCTATTTTTTTATTTTTCTTTAAAGTATTATTTCCTTACTGTTCGAGAAGGAATACAAATTTATGTCTCGAACTTTATAAAATTTCTCTCTATACGCATGTTTTTGTATATATATATGCGTGAGTTTGGGCACACATACATATATTTTCAATATATAATTATATGTGAATTATATGTATCAGTATATGTGTGTGTGCATATATATGTGTGTGTATGTATGCGTATATATATATCTATCTATATATATTTCTCCTTTTGGTCATTTTTCTCCATTGGCCATTTTTCAGGATGTCAGATTTCCAACGAATAATCTATAAAGCCTTTTTTCTCTTAATTTTACGACACAAATTAGCATTTTTAACCAAGAAAATATCATTTTACTCGGTTAATTCCCGCAGGTACATTTGATGTATTAGATGATGTAACTCTTCATTACTTAAAAGTTTCTGATTATCAATATGCAGAATAATTTGTAAACCACACTTCACACGCATATTCCAGCCGTGAGTACCTTCCATCTGAGTAGAGCTAATTTTATATTGGAACAGTAATGTAATCCCAAAGCTTAATTTCTAAAAGTAGAAGTGCTGGAGCCCTATGGAAGACAGTTAGGAAAGAGGAAGAAGTGTAAATAAATAAACAAAATGACTATTACAATTATTAATAATTTAAAAATTAATCAGTTAATGATTATCAAACTCATTAATAGTTATTTCATTGATATTAATATTTATGAATTATTGTTTAATTGATAATTATTATTTAATTAATTCGTAATTAATTTATTATCTATTTAAATAATTAAAGAAATTAAATAAAATGTAAAGAGATAAATTAAAATTTAATGTGATTTTTAATGTAATTTTATTGAAAAAATAAAATTTTCGATATCAAAATTTCTACTGAAATTGTTGTTGAGTTACATAAAAGAAGTGCCGGAACCTTATTTAAGGGTCCGCTGCGCTCCTGCTAGAATTAGAACATATCCCCAAAACTATGAAGTACAGGAGCTGGCTTAGCAATTTAAGCTCCGAGTAATCCTTAATATTCCGAAACAAACATTAAATCGTTATATACAGATATATACGCATATATACAAACAGTTTCATTCCTAAAAACTAATTGTACATTCAAAGAACGACCTTAGTTACGCCGAACAATAGAATGTAAAGAAACGTCAGAAATATGATATCACTCGTGTGGGCGGAGTTAATGGTGACCTTCATCTGGACTGTCATTGGCCAAATTCAAGCCGTTGTCCTAGCAGTGTACATTTTGTTTATATGCATCCCGGACACTATTACAGCTTTAGTCAGTCAGGTTATATCTAGGAATCGATACAGTGATATCAAACGTTATGTTGATTTGAATGACAACTCTAAAATCGATGATATGACAGTTACTGTAAAATTTGTCCACTTTTAGAAAAACTGAATATTTTCTTGAGAGTTTGGGCTGTTTTCCGAAAATCTAATAATCGATGAAAAATTGTGCGTTATTTTGCTAGGCACGGTTATTAGATCTTCATGAGCAATAAACTCGTAAAACTCTGATACAAATTATGGGTGCTGAAATTTTAAGATGGGCAGTCCTTTAACATTATTCCTTACCATGCCACTCCAGAAAAATGCAAGGAACCTTTCTCAGCGCGTTGTTGAAAGCTTGCTTTTGATAGTGAAAAACACGAAGTTTCACATGGGCAATGTTTTTTACATTTCATGGGTTACTTGTTCGTTTGAAAGAAAGAAGAGGAATTCTGTGCAGCTAGAACTGTACGAGGTAATCGAATGGCAAAACGTTTACTTGTGCCTTCGAAAACATTGAGCAAAATGGAGAATGATGCTTTATTGCTTGAAGCAAACAAAGTAGCTGTAGTATGATGGAATGAAAATCGTGTAGTGTTTTTGCTGACAAATTTCGAAGAAACAAAAGTGAAAATTAAAATGGAGCGCAGGGTGAAAGAAAGCAGGAAGGAAACTGATTTTCCATTTTATGTGACTTCATATAAAAAAATAAAAAATGGGGTACATTTATTTGACAGCCACGTATAGCTTTATTTTACTTCTATCCAAGGAAAGAAGTGGTACTGGCCCCTTTTTTTAACTACTTTGAAACAGCTCATATCACAGCATAGAAAATTTCCAAACTGCACATGCCGAAGATCCAAAAGTTATTGAGACTGCACAGGACTTAGAATAACATAAGGCAATGCGGTTCGCTGCAAAATAATAAAGCTGCTCTGTCTCGGCAGCGAACACGTAGTGATAAAATATCCCAAAGGGCGTCAGAGAAAATACCAGTTAAAAATATGCAAAGAAAAACCAACAGCTATTTGCAATACTGGATGTCTACTGACTATTTTCTCAAATTTCATTGTTAATTGCCTGTTGAGTAAGTAAGCAAAATTTTTGTAAAATTTAGTAGTGCATTGGACGATTCTCTGATTAATAGGGCAGCATGTAACTCAATAAAATCAAAAGAAAGTCCGAAAGGTTTCTTTTACATGTGTTACTACATCGTATAATTGATGTCTTTAATACATTTTTTTCCGTCAGAAACATTAAGAATGGTCCATTATGGGTTAATTGCATTGTTTCATACTATATGTAATTCTTTAATCAGTCAGCAGCAGGTAAATTTGCTTTAAATGCGGCAATATTATTTAACATGTTCTAAAAATATAGTAAAGATAGTTACTGCAGAGAAAAAGCATTCCGCAGAGTGAAACATTGAAACATAACGATTTTCTTTAAAATTTTAAAACATTACTTATTTTGAACAACAATACAGTTCATTCCCTTTCTCTAGAAGTTATTTCTTCCGTCTTCTTAGCATGCCTTTGTGGTGTAGTGGTCAGCACGCTCGGCGCGTATTCGAGAGATCCGTGGTTCGAGTCCCGGCGAGAGCATTGTTCCTTCTTCACGTCATCACCATCAAAATTACCTAGTGTCTCTACAGTGGCGCCCGAACTAAAACAAATATGGTGGTGGATGATTATTCTCCACCATCAGGATTTGGCAATTGGGTCCCCTAATCCCCAGCCGCCCTTTGAAAGGGGATGTATATAAGGTATTTCTTCCGCCTTCTTAGCATGTCTTCGTAGTGTAGTGGTCAGCACACTCGGAACGTATTCGAAAGGTGTGGTTCGAGTCTAGAAGAGGGCATTGTTCCTTTTTCATATCTCCTGCTTCAAAAAATACCTAATGTCTCTACACTTCTTACGCAAATAGCCTTCATCCTTACTCTCTTCGTATGAGTAGCAGTAAATTTCGTTAACACGTTGACTGCCACGTGAGTTTATATGAGAAAATCCGTCAGGCCGCTAGCATTGCTTTAGCATGCGGCAATTCCTTCTGAACGTAAGCTTTTAGAACGTCTAGAACAAAAAGTTCTGGGACATGTATTCAGTTGAAAGTCTTTCCTCACGAGCGAAGTGTCTAAGAATGTGTGTGAGATTTCAGCATTATTTCTCCTATTCCATTTTTTTAAGTAATAAATAGTTAATTTTCTTATGTTAAAGTTGTTGCCCTAATGTTTTTGTAATTTCAAAAAGAAATATGGAAGAATCATTTCTTAATAAATCATATCAAGCGTCGAAGAAACCTGTTACGAGAAAAAAAAAATCTGATAATAGCGATGAAGAACAGCAGAGATTTTTCAGAAAAAGAAATAAAATTACATCATCAAATTCTGACACGGATAGTGATAAACGCAGCGATAATGAATGTGTTGTCGACATTATTTATAATATTTTACAGAAATTGGTTGCTGAGGAAGAAATAAATGTTAATTCCAAAGAAAGTACAATTCAGTTTAGTGAATGGAACGAATTTAGTTCTCGGCAACGATTATTTTCCTTTCTTTCGTTACTCAACAATCATTTCGCTCCCATTTACTTACAAACTTACATCGTAAATACTCAAATAAGCGTCACCCGAACAAGGATGGAGCTGCCTGATCCGAATGTTTTCCGTTATCCGACCATCAACGTGTTAAACATCGTTTCAGATTAGAATAGAAAAAATACGCCAATGTGACAATCAAAATTGCTGAAACAACCTTTTATTTGGCGTACCTTTACTAAAACACTCAACCGATTTTGAGGGCAGCTACAGGTCCCTCCTCATCAGGAAAACAAAATTTCTGGAAAATTCTTTGGGAATTCCATTTCACACATACTGAAATTGATGAGTTGTTTCGCTTACTAAAGTCTCTGAGTCAAACTCACTTTGTTTTACAAAATGAATATTATCGTCAAATTGAAGGATTAGCTGTGGGTAATCCTCTCAGTCCTCTACTTGCTGACATTTATATAAACTATTTTGAGATAAAATTATTTGATAAACTATCTTTTCGTCTCTGGATTCGTTATGTAGATGACACTTTCGCACTTTTTGATGGTAATAAAGGAGATTTTATCTATTATAAATTTAGTTGATCCAGCCATCCAATTCACTCTTGAAATTGAATTCAACAATTCCCTCCCCTTCCTTGATATTTTTATAATCCGCAATGAAATTGATTTTAGTACTACTGTGTACCGTAAACCCATTGCAGTTTGTTTACCACCCCATGCTAGTCATGCCACACTGTTAAGCAAAAAATGGCTTCTTTTTACTATTATATATTTCGCGCGCTCAAAGTTTGTTCCACAGAATCCTTGCTTACCAATGACCTTAATTATTTAAAAGCAGTTGCTATTGACCGAGGATTTTCTCCCGTGATCATTGATAAAGGTGTTAAAAAGTTTCAGATTCCCCTCATAGAAGACATTCCACTGTTAGAAATAATATTAATGACCTTGTCGTGCTTCCGTTTTATCCTTCTGTTAGTTATAAGGTTGCACGGATTCTCCACAAATTCAATTTTCAGATCAGTTTCTCCCCTATCAATAAAATTCACGGTTCGACTCTAAAAGATTGCGTTTCTGACTAATTCTTGAGGAATTTATAGTATAGCGTGTCAGTGCGGCTTGAGATATATTGGCCAAACAAAAAGAGCGTTGAAGTTTCGTATCAAGGAACATGAATGAATCTTATGTCCGAAAGGGCGAAATTAACACGTCTTCAATAGCGTATCATAGTTGGAAATTCAATCATAATTTTGACTTTGGATCTGCAAAAATTATCCAAAAACCTTCTTCCGTTGGTGAACTGGATTATCTTGAAGCTTTTCATATTCACAAAGATTTATCATGTTTAGTGAATGATTTTAAGTTCAATCCAGACCTTCCTAACGATTTTAAAATTATATTAACATAATTCTTGGTTATTATTTTTGCCGATAGATGGCGTTGCCTCCTCGCGCGTGGTTCTACCCGAGGGTATTAAAAAAGCCGTTACTGAGGTTGCTTTCCCTTTCCAGAAATTTTGTTCTCCTGCTGAGGAGGGACCTGCCCTCGAAATCGATTGTTTTAGTGAATGTACGCCAAATACAAGGTTCTTTCAGCGATTTTGAGTTTCAGATTATTTAAAAATGATTAAGCTTCCTCTGTGCATCGCTTTTAATAAAAACAAAGCACAGTGCATTGAAGAAAACGATGGTTTCCTTTTATTCTTCATAAAAATTTGTTCTAATTTAATCTTTCTAATATGATTTCAAACCTGTACCTAGATAGACACTAAGCAGATAACTGGTAAAGAGCTTGAATTATTTATCATATGTATTTTTCAGAAAATTTTGCTTGCTGCTATTACCTGTATGGATCGAGGCCTTTGAAGACCGCTGAAATTTTCATAAAGCATTAACTTTCTTATTGAATGAAAAGATGGAAAAGTCACTGCAAACTTCATGGCAAAGGTGTTTGCATGCGACACTGCATGTCCCCAGCCTTTTGCCTGTGTGGCATACAAAACCAAACATACAAGCATATCAGGTATTTCTCCCGCCTTCTTCGCATGCCTTTGTGGTGTAGTGGTCAGCACAATCGACGCGTATTCGAGAGGTCCGTGGTTCGAATCCCGGCGAGGGCATTGGTCATTTTTCACATCTCCTGCTTCTAAATAACCTAATGATTCTACAAGCATACCGATATTTGCTTAAATATGTTGTAGATAAACTGCTCAATTAAATGTTGGATATTAAACAAAAATTTGAGCAATTGATTTTGTTAACTTGTATGATTTTTTCTTTTAATGTAATCCATGAAACTTTTTTTTTCTTCAGATTTACATTAAATGAGGGAAGAATTATAATTATGCATTTTTCCCCATTCGCTTAACGCAGTTTCACTTAACATACATTAATTTGATAGGTTAATTAATCATGTTAAGCGAAGTTTCCTGTTCTAGTGGTGGAAAATGTAGTCACTTAAGACGATTGTATATTTATCAATGGAAAAGTGATTCTACGGTAGTAGTAGTCGTTGATTCAAACTCATCTTATTTCAGCTTTTAATTATTATTAAAACAGAAAATAATAGTCATTATACACTTTTTTAAAACTTTCATTCTTTATTAGAAATAAAGTTTCTAGATTTTTATTAATGAGTAGGCATAAGTGGGTACAGAATTCGTTTAGTTTATGAAGATGGACTCATGTCAATGGGGTTTGAAATGCTTAGAATATAAAGTTTTGCATCTTTGCAGTTTAAGATCAGATGAAGGCTATGAAGTTTTGATTCGCTTTCAGGATAACTGTCCGACCTTCTTCCCAGGAAGCATTATCTCACTGATAATGCATTTGACTGAATGAAAAACTTTAAACTATACAGTCCAGCATTTATAAAAAACGTCACCTAGACTATATCTTTCTATTTATCGAGAAATGAAAATGCAAAATAGCGCTGCTAATTAAACGAAAAACTCTTTTTAAAACGTTCCTTCGACATAGCCTTGTGCTGTAGCGGTCAGCACACATAACTTGGAACTGAAGGCAGTGGGTTTCGATTCTTTGTGAAGGCAATGTTGATATAACAAATTTCTTGCTTGCAGAAACTTCGCAACTTTTGAACAAATTTCATTGCATAGAAAACTATGTACGAACTTATACACGAACTAATACAATATCTTATTATATATTCATCTTGCACGAACTATTACAATAAAGTCTGGAATGTATGATATAAGCTGAATCGATCGTAGTCTATAGTTTAACAAAATTTTCTGGATCATTAATTTTACTTCGGGGATCAAAAAATGAAATTCGATAAGCAGAAAAATGCATTTCAGTAGAAATAACTTAGATCGATATGATGTAACGTATGCGTGGTTAAGCCCTTACATAACAGCTATACTGAAAATTTGACGGATAGTACGTTTTATGAGAGATGGTGGGAACCTAAGTGATTCTGAATTATACTAATGAAGGCGGCTTTTAGGGTTAAGTAGGCATTAATGAAATCATGATCTCAAATCATTACTTTGGGTCAATATTTGGTAAGAGACTATGTTGCCGAAGGCTAAATAATGTATTAACCAGCTTCTCACATTTAATAACGCCCATTTTGCTGCTGATGCAATGTTTAATTTTTTTAACAAAATATTATACACCTAGCTTTTGGTACACCAATGTAATGAAAAGGAAACTTTAGTTTCAGCAGCAGAAACCTAACATGCATCATAATCATCGGGAAAATAAAAGGGCAGTCATTTTCTAGAGTTTAACGATTTAGCTATCATCCACAGCGTATAAACTCTTGGTAGACGTTAAGCGAATTATCGCTAAGTTACAACTGAAATTTGGGAATGTTGTAAAAGGCAAGGCTCTTTATTAAAACTAAATAATAACAGAAGGCACACCTTGTGCCTACCACTCGACCAGTCACTTGTGGTGAGATAAATTAACAATAAATCAAATGTAAAATTTTAAATAAAATAGTAGACGAAGGTTACACAGTCAATTTAACGCGAAGTTGGCTCAAAACTTAACCGGCATGCAATGCAACTATCGGCATCTGTAATACAAGGCCTAAGACAGGAATAGCGACCTACTATACCTACTATAGCGACCTAGTAACGTGGCCACGAGAGGCATAACACGCTCTGTCTTACAATCTCGGAAACCTAGCCTTAGATACACGCTAATTAAATTTGCATTCTGGCGGGAGAACGGAAAAAGAGAAATGATACTAAAGATACAAAACATAAAATAGCTGGTCCAATAATTTCTTTATTAACATAAAAGAACCTAACACATTTTATAGCATTGTTCTTCGAATATGTTTCTAGGTCCCATTTATATTTCGTGCAATTTTGTGAAAAATCAAATAATGCAGAAATTAGTAAACAATTTAAGTTTTCTTAATATGCATGGCGTTTTGAAGCAATGGTTAATTGTTTTGAAGCAATGGCGTTTTGAAGCAATACTAAACTACATTATTAAAAATTTAAATTGCGGTGTTTAAAATTGAATTAAATACAAAATGATGCGTGAGCATCGGAAGCGATCATTAAAACTTTACATAATTTAATTGTAAAAAAGGTATTCAATACGAGAACGACTGTCTTGTTGCTCAGAAATGAGAAATAAAGGATTACATCATAAGGGGTCAATCCGTCAACCACCTACAATGCATCGTTTTCACGCGATTCTACGAAATTTTCAAGAATTTGCGAAGTTTATTTTGATTAATAAGATTGCATATAAAAAGATGAGGGTTAAATAAATGTATGGCTTTCCTTATGGAAAGATTAGATTTTTCCTGAGGAGCAAAATTTATATTTAGTAACATTTCATTAATTCAACTATTCTTTAATCATATATTATGGCAAACAGATCAATCACTTGTTATCTAAAGACTAACTTTCCTCAGTATAGAAAAGTATTCCTCAGTATAGATATAGAAATAGTATTCCTCAAGGAAATGTGGACTAGGAAAGCTGTAGTATGTCACTGATAATGTCTGGATGTTTGGACATTAAAACTCGGCAAAAGATAATAGAAATGGCATCAGAACAGGAACTTATAAACACGAATCATTATTAAAAATCCATCATAAATAATTAAACTGTAGGATTAATGAATACGCAAACAGTATTATACCAAAAAACGGATTTAATAAGTGTAATTCATAATCAAGCAAGATTTAGAAAATGAGTTGCTCGCCCCTGTTAAAAATGTTTTACAAGTAATGTGGAAAAACTCAAATATTATTTACAAAATAATAAATTGTGCCTTTTACAAATTACTATTAAATGACTTGGCTTTTATACTCAAAACGATGTTTCTTGTCGGATAAAATATATATTTCAAAAGACTTAATATAGGCTTGTGTGAGAGTACCTATTGTTTACGGAATAAATGAAACGTAAGCGAAAAATTATCCTTCGAGATTTTCCCAATGTCTTAAATGCCTTCAAAATCCTGACTTGACACAACGCTCATATTTTCGTCTGGCAGTTTTATCACTTTTTAGCGGGAAAATGGTTAAAAGCATTTTCTATGATTTGCACTGATACTAACATGGGGTATGTTTATTTCTTTAAGTAACTTTAATAGCTCAAATTGTTTGTTAAAATACATGGAACTAAATGCTAATTTATTTTTACTTTAGAGTTGTTAAAAAATATTTTAGCACTTTCTATGGCCAAAAAACTGTTGACGATTTCTGCAATTATTCTGTAAAATATGCGCAGTAAGTAATAATAACTACAAACAATCATGTCCTTCGTATTGTAACTATGGGTTTGAGTGACAAAGGAATATGTGGAGCTCATTTCTTGAAGGCAGGGATTTTCTAAAATGCCCTAAAACACTTTTTTACGTTTGAAACAAGCCTTCAATTTCTTCGAAAACTCTGTGTAAAGTATAAGATAAGAAAGTTAAAGGAAATGGATATTCCCTAATCTACTTGCTTTAACTTGCTTATCCTATTGAAAGACTAAGCAATTCAGTTCGGTTATTTGAGTGACTTTTCTTTCTTTTCATAAGGTCGAAAGGAGGACAGAGCTCTATCCTTTCGTTATGCAATCCGGCTAGAACATTGGCAGTGGACTGCTGCATCTGACTAAAGCATTGCAGAAAGCAGAGTTATTCGCTTTTTCCCAATTATCTGCCTTATTAAAATATTTTAGATACCTCATTTGCTGACTCCAAAGTACCGACTATGATATTATGACAGAATTGTTTCGTTGGGTTCATGGTTTTATCAAACGATATCCAAATATTTTCAACTCTGATTTTTGCGCTAATTTGGCTCGACATCTTATTCTAGCAACTAAGGTAATTTTTAAGCTTGGTAGATTCACTAAGATTTGTTTTTTCTACATACGTCTGAAAAAACAAACGTTCAAGACTTTCACTTTTTATCTTCCTCAGAAAGATGACGACTTCAGAAAATGCTGTACGTTGACCCTTTGAAACTCGATGTTACCTTGCAAATTTGGATCTTTGAAATCTTGGCTCAATACAATCGCTCAGAAGAGTCACTTTCTCTCCAGAGCAGATTTTGATCCTGCAGAGTTATGCTTAAAGTGTTAGTTTATAAAAAATACATTCTTCCAAAAATTATCGATTTCTTTTGCAAAACTCGCAGAATAAAACACTTCCGATCACTGAAAAAGGATCTGATTGGAATTCTTTCATGAAATGATAACGCTTTTTACTCGCACGTTTACCCCCGATATTTGAAAGGTAATTTTTATTCTTGGTAAAATCGTGGTTGCCAAATATTCACGCTTTTACCAAAGAATTAAAATGCATGATTACTAAAGAATAAAAATAAATTTATATGAAATAACTGTAAAAACAAACCAAAAAGTAAAATAGGCAATTTTGGCAGAAAAATTCGAAAAATATATTTTCCCAAAAGTTTTGCGAAACAGGTAAAACAGGCATTTTGCCCGAACATCCGATTTTTAGTAGTTAGGGAACAAATGACTTATAACATTATTCAGAATGCTAATTGCTGAAAGCATCAATAGAATGATTATGAGATTAGCTGGAGTAGGTGTTACAGAAGGATTGTAGAATTACATAATTTCTTTAACAACTGTTCGCAGATCAACGGCTGAAGTGAATCAAAACATCAAGACACTTTTAGTCAAGTGACACTTTCAATAAAAATATATGAAATTTAACTTTTAAACCAGCCCAACAAAAATAAATGTCAGACGAATGCTTTGCAGTGTCCGAATTGTTAAAAACCATTCGTTCTGGTATAACAAACGTTAAGAATTATCAGTAATTAAAGTATGTAGTCGGGCTATATCTCAGTGCTTCTAAGCATATGGTAAATTTTCAAATGCAAAATATCTAAAGGATATTTAAAAAACATAACATTAAAATATATATTTCATATTATCACTACAAAAGTTAAAATTCGAAATTTTTTATCTAAGGAAATACACCTATTATCCGACCTTTTCTTTCGATGAAAGCAAAGTTTAAATCTTACGACTCCCTTAAATTTTTCGTAATTTTGCACGTTGCAATCAGTTTTCCTTTTAATATTCTTTGCAGGTGGCTGGTATGAAATTTAAATTTTACGTGTTTTTACTAATATATGTCACCCAACCAAAACTGTCAACTTTTCAATGCTTGCCTTATTCGATTCGTTCATTATTCTGTAACCGTCAGCTTATGATTAATTGATTATTCAACATATTAGTTATGCCTTCTTTATTATTTTTTAAAACACATTATATAGGTTTATGAATTTTCTGCAAAGTTCTGTTAAGCAGACTTGAAGTAGTATAATATAATTATAAGGTATTTGTCCTTCCTTCTTAGCATGCCTTCGTGGTGTAATGGCCAGCACACTCGGCGGGTATTCGAGAGGTCCGAGATTCGAGTCCCGGCGAGGGCATTCCTCATTTTTCATGTCTCCTGCTTCGAAATAACCTAATGTCTCTACAAAATTATAGACCAAGTTGTAGCATTCATTATTTTAATTAACCAAATTATTTTTAGTTTGAACTTTCCTATCGAATTCTCAAAGTTTCAGTTGCTGCCCGAATTTAGCGCGAGTGAGATATTTATGCAAATCGCATATATCTGTTAGCAGTTTAAAAGGCAAGAGTTAACGAGGGGAAAGACAGAGCCTTGGATTTATCGCCGTAAGGCTGTGCGCGCAAAGATTTCCTCTGTCTACTGAAAGTTCGCCTTCATAGGCAATTTGCAATTACCAGTGTTTGCTAGTGAAAATTCGCATTTATTGCATTTCACTAAGAGTTAAGCTTCCCTCGCCGTCCTATTTAGAATTTAGTTAGGTATTGAATTTGTTAACACACTTTAGTTTAATATTATTTTAGTTCAGCCCAAGTAGTGGCTTACTCTCGATTTGAAGAGTTGTAAATATTTGAATAAAGGGTCACTTTTAAACCCTCCTTCTGACTTTGTAGTTTCTGCAACACTAAAGGACATAGCCTAGATTCGCTCACTGTCCTCCACATAAGGTTTCACAGTTTATGCTTACGAAGAAAATCAAGAGATTGAAGGAAGAACCTTATAATGGCGCCCGAACAACTAAAAGGATGGAAGGAAGTTGGAATATGCCTACTACATCCCAAAATCCAGCTGCAATGCCTGATGGATTTGGATTCATAGTGGAAACCATCAGAGCAGCCATGAAGCCGGCAGTAGTTTTTGATGCCAGAGGACCTGTGAACACATTCCTGGAAAAGTTAGAAGCGCATTTTTTGCTGTATCCAGTTCCGGAACATCAGAAGGTCATATTAGCGACAGGAGCATTGAGGGGCCAAGCAGCGACCTGGTATAAGTGCATCGGAAAATGTCTGCTGGGAGAACCAGGAACGCCGACTTACACGTACGAGAATTTTAAACTAGCAATTTTGAGAGCGTTTCCTGTGGTTAAAGACCGTGCGAAACTCGAAGCTGAGTTGTTTAGCAAGTATCAACAGCGGGTGGATGAACTATCGGAATTTATTTTGAGAAAAATACAAGTCTTTAAATTATTGTATGGCACGAGGCCGGACCCGGAGATTATCCAGATAATCCTGCCCAGATTGTTACCATCGATACAAGATTTCATGGAGCTAAGAAATCCCGTAACGCTGGACAAGCTGTTTGAACTCGCCGTACAATTCGAGAGCCGGCGAGCGGCCGAAAATCAACGGAGACAATCGTATGAACAGCGGCTGCAGGGGAACCAGAATGCCGAAGGAAGAAACAGACGATGGCCGAGAACTACTGGTACCAGTCAAAATGCGAGCGGTCAACCGCGCCAAGTACAGCGCCAACAAAATAATTCCA
The DNA here is from genome assembly GCA_000611955.2 of Stegodyphus mimosarum. Classification (NCBI taxonomy): domain Eukaryota; kingdom Metazoa; phylum Arthropoda; class Arachnida; order Araneae; family Eresidae; genus Stegodyphus; species Stegodyphus mimosarum. Next base: position 345,488 of record KK116476.1, read on the forward strand.
ACTACGGAAGAAAATCATTCTCCCCAGGCAGAAGCCAGCAACAGAAGAAAACACCCGCAAAGCATTTAAACTACTAAGGAATATTGCGGGGAAGGGGGTGCAATGTTCCGAGGAGAAGAAAAATCCCTCTGAAGTACAGCTAAATACGGTCATGGTGAGAAACATTGAATTACCGAGACTGCAGTTACTAATTAACAACGTACCCGCTACAGCTCTGTTGGATACCGGCGCTCAAGGAAGCTGTTTGGCAGAAGAATTTTTTAAGAAGCACTTTCGTAGATATCGTCTGCATAGCGTGGAAGGAATGAAGGTGGTAGCAGCCCAAGGAAAAACGTGTCAATGCATGGGAAAAATCGAGCTGTACATCAAAATCGGCGAAGAACAAAAAAAAATTATGTTTCTTGTAGTGAAGAACCTCCAAGCATCGGTTATTTTAGGAACAGATTTCTTTGCAGCTGTGGATGCGAAAATCGATTTTGAAAACTCCACCTTGCAAGTAACCATGGACCCAGTTAAAAAGAAATCAACACCTCCCCCTGAAGTGGATTTAAGCCATCTAACGCCCGAAGAACAGGACAAGTTTCGGGAGTTGGTAAGTAATTTCGCTGATTTATTTGATGATATTCCAGGATTCACCCAGATCGTAGCACACGAAATTAAATTAACTACGGATGAACCTATACGTCAGCGTCCTTACAAGTACGACAAAGTTAAGGAGGAAATAATAAAATACCATATTGATGAAATGTTAAGAAACAAAATAATAACTCCTATTTCTAGTGCATATGCGAGTCCGGTTGTTTTATGTAAGAAAAATAATGATTTGCCGTTAACTGATCCATTAAGGTACAGGTTCGCTATTGACTACAGAAAGCTTAATAGTATAACAAAATTTCCAACTTACCCACTTCCGGTAATTGATGAAATTCTAAGAAGTATTAAATCGACAAAATACATAACCACCCTAGATTTGACATCCGGATATTTTCAGATAAGCATAAAGCCGGAAGATGTTCACAAAACAGCATTCATAACAAAATACGGTACATATGGCTTTTTGCGTATGCCTTTTGGATTGTCGGGAGCCCCGGCCACGTTTCAGAGGTGCATGGACAAAATTTTAAGGCCGGTAATAGGAAAAAGTACATTTATTTATCTTGACGATATAATTGTTACTTCAGAATCGCTGGAAGAACATATTAAAGACCTTCGAGAAGTCTTTACTCTTTTGAAAGATGCAGGACTTAAAGTGAACATTAAGAAATGTAAATTCGCGGCAAAAGAACTCAAATATTTAGGGTACAAAATTTCTCAAAGGGGGATCGAAACAGATAAATCTAAAGTTATAGCAGTGAAAAATTACCCAATTCCGAATACAGCCAAAAAGTTAGCGACTTTCTTGGGTATGTGCTCATATTATAGAATTTTTATTAAAAATTTCGCAGAAATTGCTGAACCATTGTTAAAGTTGAGAAGGAAAAGAGTTCGTTTTGCGTGGTCTTCAGAAGCAAACGCCGCGTTTGAGAAGTTAAAAGAATCTTTAATTAATGCACCGGTTCTAAAGTTCCCAGAGAAAGACAAGGGTCTAGAAATTTATGCAGACGCATCAGATTACGCAATCGGAGCCGTGTTAACACAAAATAGAAAAGCGATTGCCTTTTTTAGTCGTACATTGAATGATACGCAAAGAAATTATTCGGCAACGGAGCGTGAAACTTTAGCAGTGCTCGCAGCTGTTCAAAAATTTTGTGTATATTTTGGGAGTTCTCCCGTAACAGTATATTCAGATCATGCGGCAGTTACCAGATTATTTTCAGGAAAGAATCTTTCGCCACGCTTAATTCGGTGGACCCTAAAGTTGCAAGAATTTAATCTCATTATCAAACACACACCGGGAAAAGACAATGTAGTGGCCGACGCATTATCTAGAATAAAGTTAGACGAGAACGGCGAGAAAGTAAAAATAGCGATGCTTCAGGCAAAGGTCATTGACTCTCGAGAGACTGTAATAGAAGAAATTGCTAGGGATCCCGAATTCGGAAATATTTATAATTATTTAAAAGACCCAGATAACTTCCAGCATATAGACATTAATGCAATACGAAGCAGAGCACAGAACTATGAAATCATTGATGGTCTCTTATTTTATACTAAAGTTACGAATCAAAATAGTGAATACAGACCAGTCATCCCGGCCAAATTAATTTTAAGTATCTTGCAAGAGCTCCACGATTCGCCTGTCTCGGGCCATTTTGGAATTAGAAAAACAATACAACGCGTACGCGAGGCGGTATATTTTCCGCAATTACAAAAGATAGTTAAAAATTACTGCCAGACTTGTCACACGTGTCAGATAAATAATGACGTAAATTTCCGCCCGGCCGGGTTATTAACTAGTATTGAGTCTAGGTTCCCCAATGAAATAATTGGTATTGACCTCTTAGGCCCCTACCCCAGGAGTCATGTAAATAAGGCACGATTTTTATTAGTCATTGTGGATCATTTCAGTAAATGGGTTGAGTTGATACCACTTAAGCGGGCTTCAGCAAAAGTCGTTGCAGATTCGTTTTTGAACAAATATATTTTAAGATATGGATGTCCAGCGAGGGTGATTAGCGATAATGGTCCCCAGTTTGTAAGCAGTACATTTAAAATGATGTGTGACAAGTTGGGCATTAAGCATATGAAAATGGTACCCTACCGCCCACAATCAAATATAGCGGAACGGGTAAATAAGAATATTGTAAAATTGATTAGAAATTATGTGCAAAAGCACCATTCTAACTGGGATGACTGCGTCGAAGAATTTGCATTCGCCCTCAGAACGGCTAAGCACGAGACAACGAAGAAATCCCCCGCCGAATTGTTTTTGGGCAGGAAGATAATGACCCCCTTAGATAAATTATTTTATGTGAAAGATAGAGCGCCGGAATTTCAAATGGGTGAAATAGAAAAAATGTTGAAGGAGGCAGAAAAGTGCTCCCGGGAAGCGCAAAAGAAACAAAAGATTTACTACGATTCAAAAAGAAGAACCGTAGAATATAAAGTGGGGGAGGAGGTGTTGAAACAAGCCCACGCACTTTCATGCGCAGCAAAAGATAAGGTCGCAAAATTTTGCCCAAGATGGCATGGTCCTTTTGAAATTACAAGAATAGTTGAATGCCGTGCATATTTAAAGAATGAGAAGGGCGAAGAGACTGTGGCAAATTTCGATCAAATTAAACATTATTATCGAAGAGCTAATAATAATATTTTGAAAGACATGTTGCAGGGTCCAGCCTCACAGAATTTTTCTAAGATTCAAGAGCCCCAACCAGGTCCCTCAAAAACAAGAGAACCCAGTTTGAAAAGGAGGTTACCAGAAGAGAGGAAGCCGCAGCCGAAGAAAAGACCACCCCAAAAAGAAAAAAGGACAAACGCTAAGCAACAGTCTCAGCAACCAAAGCGTCTAAGGAAGGAACGTCCAAATGAAAACACTATGAAAGCTCCACCACTACGGAGGGAACAGAACGGCGAGAAGCGAGCCGCCGAAGGTGCCAACCCACAACGAAGGAGCCTACGAGTGCAGGAGAAGGAACGAGCCAGTCTGGAGAGGGAGCAAAGACTTCAGCACAAACGGAAAGCGCCACCCACCATTCGTCCCAACAAGGTGTTTCTGGAGGAAAGAAGATCGACCAAACGAAAGGCAGCCCCAGAGTTTCAATCTAGGAGTAACAAGCAAAGAATAGCCCAAGCCACAGTATATCCAACCTTTCAGGAATGGACAAAAAAACGCCTAAAAGACTGGCAGAAAGATAAGTAGATTCTTTATTTTCTTTTAAAATTCACACAGTTATGTTTCTGATTTAAGTGCAAGTTGCAGATTTAAAAGGGAAGTTACCCGAGTCAAAAGCCGGTTGCCGAAAGCGTAAAGGACACGCTTGAAGGAACAACTTAATTATGCAGCGGAAGAAATTCGAGAGTTCAGTTGAAAAACTGTGAGACTTCGTGAAATGTTCTTTGTAATCCAGAACATGGGATTCATCGATTTTAGTCAAAAGACTCTCTGTAAATAGGAAATTGAATTGTGTTAATTAAAAGCAACTAGTACGTAAGTTGTATAGCAAAACTGTTGTATTATATTTTTCTATGTATAAATAATGAATGCATTTAATGTAAAACTGTTTTCTATGTAATGCATGATTTGTTGTAAGCCTTAAGCACTGGTTTTGTTTATATCGAATATTTTGGAAAAGCGTAAAGGATACGCAAGTTAAAATTAAAATGTAATGTAAAAGCGTAAAGCGCGCTAAATTAGAAAGTGAATATATAAGTGTTATTTAACGCAATGAGCATTTAAAGAAAATTTGAATTGAAGATTGAAAGAATGAATTATATGTATGAAATGCAATTGAAATGTTTGAATGTTGTACGTAGTGTTCTCTGGTTTCACACAAAAGTTTAAAGTTCATTTCATGTTAGAACCTCAGGGCATTTCAGATTTGTTTTAGGGGAAGTCTGAGGTCTTGAAAGTCGAAGAATTAACCCCAATAGAATTGAAGTCAGGTGGTAGTTGTGAACACTTGACAAAGTAAAACTGCGTGTTTTTCACAAACACCACATTTGGCCAGAGAACAAGGGGGAAGTTTTAAAAATGAATGAGTGTAAAATGAATGCGTTTGGCGAAAAGCGCTAATAGAAATTAAAAAACGCGAATACCTAAAGCGCGAATAAAAGTCATTACGGAAAGCATCAGAGGAAGGGAATGTTGTACTTTTCAGGTGAAATGTACTTATAACATGAAATTAAAATTTATTTCCTTCCAGATTGGAAGGAACCAGATAGTATCCAGCCAAATTCCTGATGGATCTTTTTGATGTGAAGACGGAAAAAGATATTCTATGTTAAAATATCTAAGACACAAACAGAGAGTTAAACTAAATTTAAAACTTACAATTGTAAAGGATGGCGAATAGGAAGGAAAATTTAGATTTAGAATTTAGCATCTTCACTAAAAGCCGATTTTAGGCTACTTAGTTTCAGACTACTAAATTCTGGGAGCAACTATGTAGCATTCATTATTTTAATTAACCAAATTATTTTTAGTTTGAACTTTCCTATCGAATTCTCAAAGTTTCAGTTGCTGCCCGAATTTAGCGCGAGTGAGATATTTATGCAAATCGCATATATCTGTTAGCAGTTAAAAGGCAGGAGTTAACGAGGGGAAAGACAGAGCCTTGGATTTATCGCCGTAAGGCTGTGCGCGCAAAGATTTCCTCTGTCTACTGAAAGTTCGCCTTCATAGGCAATTTGCAATTACCAGTGTTTGCTAGTGAAATTCGCATAATTGCATTTCACTAAGAGTTAAGCTTCCCTCGCCGTCCTATTTAGAATTAAGTTAGGTATTGAATTTGTTAACACACTTTAGTTTAATATTATTTTAGTTCAGCCCAAGTAGTGGCTTACTCTCGATTTGAAGAGTTGTAAATATTTGAATAAAGGGTCACTTTTAAACCCTCCTTCTGACTTTGTAGTTTCTGCAACACTAAAGGACATAGCCTAGATTCGCTCACTGTCCTCCACATAAGGTTTCACAGTTTATGCTTACGAAGAAAATCAAGAGATTGAAGGAAGAACCTTATAAAGTAAGCAATCACAAAGTGATATGCTGTTGTACAAGGTTTAGAAATGCGATACAATTATTTGAATACTTTTACCTCCTTATTCTGCTTACTTTGTATTACTGCAAAAGAAGCGAGGTATAACTGTCGCATTAATATTTGTTTTCGAGTTAAAGAAACCGAAAAATGAAAATATGATTTTGCACGTTCATGGATCGCAATAAACTATTTATCTAAACGCATTAATGGGATATATTTAGCACACAAATGCTATATCTTATTAACGCATTATTAATTGGATGTATTATTAACCAAACGCATTAATGTGATATATTTAAATGCATAAATAGGCTCCTTACAGAATCCGAAATCATGAATTTCATTAAATTAATTATGCCGCTGTATTCTTTATTTATGCGACTCTTTTAGTCAGAAGCTAACACTTTAGCAGTAATTAAGAGTATCAAAGTAAGAGTTCATTTCATTGTTCCTGTATGCAAACAGAAACAGATTCAGTCACTAGCGCTGAGTAATTTGGACGGAATGACAGGCGGAATTCCATCTCATCTAAGGATTGAATTCGGCCTTTGTACAGTTTATTTAGATTGTCTGAAATACATCTCATTGAATCATTCCAATTCAGATCGGGCTTTATGGGAGGTTCACTATTATGTCAAGACAGGGAACATCTGCTACCACCGGGGCATTACCTTAAACTTGGCATCTTATTGTCCAGAAGGTACTATTCAGACCTACTAATTCCAATCGTCAAAACCAATATTGCTCTCAAACCCATTACGATATGCACAATATTTAAGTGCATCTTGAGTGTCGATTTCACCACATTTTACGAATTTCTACTATTGAGCTTATTACTGGTGTTCTCAAACGGGACAGGGGATTGATAGCAGCCTTTTATTTACTTGTTTAGTTTGTGAATCTAAAAAGCTACTTTTATTGAAGTTCTGGTATTAATCAAAATTTTATGTACTTTTTGTTGTTTAATTTATAAAACACATTAGAAATAAACTAAATTTAAATAATGTACATGCATTTTTTTTAATTATACAGAGGGGGAATGATTATCTAGCAATGGTGAAAGGAGTGGCGCAAAAAAGGTTGAGAACTACTGCTTTTCAAGTTTTTTTTTCATTATCACATTTTAGCTTTTATCTTTACTTAACCCATTTATTGTGGCTTTGAATGCAGGAATTTTCAACGCCCCATTGTGGCTTTGATGGCGGGAATTCTCAAACCCATTACGATATGCACAATATTTAAGTCTTTGATCAACTGGCTAATAACGTTAAGAAATTAAATATGGTAATCAGATGCATTTTAGTAGCATACTTTGATGATTTTATACTCACTGAATTCTGGGGCGGAGGGGGTATTTGTTCAACAATCCATTTATTAACTGCTTTTTATTAAAAATAACTTCATAAAAATATCAAAGAATCAAAATTAAACCGAAACTCATTTCACCTTAAGAATCGTAAAAGTATTATATTTTAAGTCTTCTTAATCGGAATAAATAGAAATCATGCTTGAAATTGAAGGAATATTTCAGGTATCCTGTTCCATTTTATTATGATTTTTATGTCTGCGTGCAGCTGAAAACGTCAAAAACGGCTGCGTCAGTTCTAAAACATGGTATGTGCTTGCTCTATCGATTAAATATTTAATAGTTTTGCTTCTTATTATTAAATATGCAGAATTTTTAAAACTGTATACACAACTATAGTTGAAAACTCCAGTTCTGTTAACAATAATCAAATGCATAATAAAACTCCGTATGGTAAGGAAAATTCTCAAAATTTTAGTTCCTAACGGCTAAAAAGAGGTTTTGTTCTTTTTCTATTATCACATCCAATTTATTTGTAACATAAGTGTCTTCAACAAATTCTTAGTAAATCCAAATTCTGAAAGCCTTCTGCATAGTTGAATTAAATGTTAATTATTAAACTTTGACATTATTGAACTCAATTTGTAGCAGTGTGGGCATATCTTAGGAAAATGATTATCATTTCCATCGTACCATTCATTCTGAAATACTCCTAACAAAGTATAAAGTTAATGAAAAACAACTGAAGTGGAAAATATTTAAATATTACGGTTATATGCACCCTGAGGCAGTGTTTGAATAGCTTGATTCATGGACAAGATACCACAAGTCTGCTGGACGCAGTTGCAAAGGTATATTTTGAAGATGTGTGAAATCATTTGAAACTAAAAACAACGAAAGCATGCGAGTTACATTAGCAAATAAATTTGTTTCCCATGAATGAAAATGTTTGCCTTTTATTACGCACATAAAGGTAAAAGATTACCAAGACCATTAACATATATCAGTTTAAAATTTTGCACCAAAAATCTAAATAATTTCGATGAAAATGCTATGGATATTTGATACTGGATGATTATTTGCAAAAACATGCTACGGATACTATTTAAAAAAACTTGCTATGGATTGTTATTGCTATGGATTTTGGACGCTAAGTCGGCAAAAAAAATTGTTGAAATGCAAAAACTTGCTGTGCACAATATGTTAAAAAGATATATATATATGATTTTGATATAATAAGGTATCTAATAAAATAAAGTATTTAACAATATGTAATAAATATTTCTCTATAATGTGAGAGCCTATAATGTGACAATATGTAATATAGTAATAAGGTATGTAATAATAAGCTCAGTATAAAGTACTACTATGAGCGTTTTCACAAGTATGATGCTGCGATAACGTAGTGGTTTTACTGGATTTTTATTCTTTTTATAACACTATCCAGTAAACCTTTCTGAGCATGAAATTACGGTCTGCTGCAGTGGAGGAATGTGTTAAATAGGGAAAACTTTAAACCTTAAGGGGGTTTTACTTTTAACTTTTTAAAACTTTTAAAACTCATACTCAATCTCTCTAGGCGCCGGACAAACTAAAATAAAATAAAACTTAAATATAAACTTACTAAAATGAACTGGTTAGAAAATAGAGAAAGGAACTAATTGGTTGATCTGACTCAAAATAATATTAAATATAACTTTTCTTAAAGCAATTAATTCACACTTAGCAAGGCAAGGCAGCTTCTTAATAAACTTAACCTGAAAAGGAAGCTGGAATAAATCTTCTCTGGTACTCGGTAGAATAAAACACTATTTCGACCAAAACATTTCTATAATTCACTCATTTTAAAATAAACTCAAGAATCACAAGTTCTTATTCATTAATCAAAACCTCTTAAGCACCCGAGAAGTATTCAAACACCAATCAATCAGTTCCATTTCTAAAAAAAAAAAACTAGTTTTAACCTTCCTGGCACCTAAAAAGTCATAACAAAATCTATCTTAAAACATATTCAAGAATCTTTAATAAGTGGTTAGCACATATTTGCTACAAACAGGGCGCGTTGTGAGTACCCTAAAAGGCATGAACATTTTTCAATAACCCCATGCAAAATCTCCATGTTTCTTAAAAGCTTCCCGGCTCAAACAAATGGAGTGACTGAACAGACCAGTTTCTTAGTACTAATAAAAAAAACAAATGCAAGTAATAATATAAAATCACACTCATTTATTAAATATCTAGGATAAATTTATGGGAGAACTGGCCAGACTGCCCTTACATAAAAATGCAATTAAAATTCTACATTAAATTTCTCCAAGAGTCATTTATCAAGATAAAATTTTGTAGTTTAACATAATAACGGTTACTTAGAATAACTGGAACATTAAATGAATCATTTAAACTGGAATTCACACAATCTTCTATAGAAATTACAATTAATATAAATTTCTTATTTTTGACAATAACATTAAATTCTTCCAAGACACATAGCTTTTATCTAATATATAATGCTTTTATATATATTTTTTCCCGTTACGCAAGATTTAATTAAGATAACTACCAAAGAAAATATAATGTAACTCACAAGTTGAAATACCGGAATTTCATCATCATAAGAAGCTATAGGCGACATCGGCAGAAGAATCCCCCATTGAACTCTTGAATTTGCTTTATAAGTAATCAGCTCCAAAATAAAGTTCAAGAAAAATGACTTCTTGTAGAACCATAATTGAAGGAATCTTTTAAGTAATCAGTACCAGAATAAAGTTCAAGAAAAATGACATCCTGTAGAGCCATAAATGAAGAAGCCCGGAAATAAAAAAATTCTGAGATATGGAAGTAGTTTGCACACGAGTTTCAACACTGAGGCGGCAGAAAACATACATTTTGCAGGAAAACCCACTTCAGGAAGTATCCGTTCTCTAACTCGGAAGTGATCGCTCTAATTTCTACCTCTTGCATAAATTTCAGGAAAGATTCTCAATTATTCACATATTCAACTTGAATCTATCTCTAATGAATGGCGGCGCAAGTCGCCGCAGGATCGCAAGCGCGAGGCACCCGGAAGGGTAAAGCTCGGCCGCAGGGCCAAAAGCCCTATCTGCTAATTCTGTTCTCTCTAGTTGTATCAAAACTTCACTCAACTCAAAAACTAACTTCTAAAATCGTGCAAGAATCGAGGAAAACTCGGTTTCTCCTCCCACTCACAATTATAGGTCCAAAAGTTACACATAAAATTAAATTCTTGCCAATCCGAGACTTTTCAATATAATTTAATAGGACAAGTTCAAACCCCCAAACGAATGAGAATTAAGTCATTGTCTACAATAGCACCTGCGAAAACTGGAAACTAAACATTCGACCCCCTCTGCTAACAAGCGAAAAATATAAGAAACAACAAAAACTGCCCTTTCAAAGATTCAATTTACAACTTCCATCGAAGCCATAAACAAGGCGACAATCACAATGCTGAAACGTAAGTGAGCAGCGGAGAAACCCAATAACAGTGTCCACTTTCCCATCTTGGTAACAGAGACAAGAGAACAACGATATACTACTCAATGTTGCAACTGTCATCTTAAAAGGCATTTCCCACAGATGTTACTTCCGTTAGACGCTCCCCCATTCTCGTTAGGAAATTGAACCGTTGAAGAAAAAATTGCTTAAAGATTTTAAGTACACTCTTTACAAAAATATATATATATATTCATTACGTTCTTCACAATTTCAAACTTAAAAAAACCAAATACAAATAAAATACTTAAATAATTTATTACTTAAATCATTAAAAACATTTAAATTAAAAACACAGAATTCGCGACACAGCAAATGTTGATTAATGGCTCTTTCAGTATTCTGCGCTTTCGGTGTTTTAGCTGCGGCTAGCTTATGGCTGTGAGCATTGGATTGAAGTGCTATGTAAGACTCTCGTGAATCTTTGAAAGCAAGTTTCCATTGGGGGCAGAACCCGAGGCCATGTCGTGAGTGTGAAATGCTCTACCACCATTACAAAAGAGATTTCAAAAATTCCAACTCATTCGAAATGCAAACGTTTTGAGAGACACTTAACGGTTACATAACGGTGCCCCTCCCGGAACAAGAGAACTTGGGAATGAGAAGAAACAGTTTAGATACTTTGTAGGAAATTAAGACACGGTGTTACTCAGGAAATGAGATGGTGAGGATGGCGTCAGATTCCTAGCTAGAAGGTGACTGGATAGCAGCGCTAGATGCTTCTATATTCTCTCTCTTAATACCAATCTACTCAGTGAAATGGTCACTGATTGTGTAAGGTTTTAGTTAAACTAACCAAGTTTTATTTTAATTTAAATCTGTCTATCTCCTCTCTGCTTCAACTTCCCGTCAGAAGAAGCGCGCGGTTTCAGCTTATGCTAATTTTGAAGTACAGCGAAGTACTATTCAAGCCAGAGGTATTCAAGCCACCTCTTATTGTGAGAGAGCTTTAGTCTCAGATCACGGCCACTCGGCTCAACGTTCGTCTGACCAGCTAGCAGTTTAAATTTATAAGCCATAGTGCTTACTACGTGATTGCATTGTAAAACAATTTGAAGTGCGTTAGTATTAGTATATCTTGCTACGCACCCTTTTAGGTAGAGGCCAATCTCCGCGAATTGCTCTGCGAAGCAAAGTTTGATTTAATTTCTATTTTAGGTTTAGCATTTAATTTATTTGATTGTTAAGTTCGACCCAAGTGCGGTCTTTTACTTTCTGTATCACTCCCGAGTTGGGAAGTTTGTAAATAATAGTGATTGAATAAAAGAGGATTTCAAATCCCTTCACGTGCAGTTACTATCCAGCACAGCAGTTACATCAGAACAGAGCTTACGTTTCATCAGCTCACTGTTCCAGTTCAGGACTTAGAACTTGAGGATAAGAACCCGATTTCAGACTGTATTTATGTTTCCAAAAATGATGCACAGAACACTAAGTCCTGATAATTGTTTTAAATAGTATCAAGATCACTTCCTGTTTCTAAGTGGAAGATTAAGTGAAGTGACTTGTCTCTTTTTCGTCCTCCATTTTTAATTCCATTAGGAAAAGAGATAAACCACTGGCCGAGTGGTTAAAGACTTCTGAATATTAGTGGTTCGTCCCGGGGTTGGACGAACGAGCTAGCAGCATAGTTGACGTTTTCCGTGTTTAATGTGAATACGAACCTGTTTGCTTTCGAATATCCTGTACTAAGGCATCCCTCTCCTCAGGCAAGTAGCTCTTGTATGCTTTACCATATTCAAATAATGGCTCGGTGTCTGAATTTACGTGACACGCTATCATGGCCTGCAAAAGGAATTGTATTTAACCATCATTCCACGTCTATAACTTCTAGTCTTTCTTGTGCTGGTTATTATTTTCCCGTTGCATGATAATTGGCAAATGTTGCTTCTGGTTTCATTCTGCTACTCGACTGTGTCCATATTAACTTTTATACAACATGACGACTTAAGTGAAATGCTAAATATCGATTACATTATGGTGTGTTATGTTATTTGGTCCCTTAGATTATAAAAAAAAAATACGCCTTGGCGAAACAAAGAGCCTATAAATAAAATTTTAATCTAAATATGTTCATATATTAACTTTTTATAGCTGACGCTTTAAACTTGGAAAATAAGAAAACTACAACGTATTTCAAATTTTTTATAAACTATCCGTTTTAACTTATATACGGAATATCAAGTCACTCAAAGAAAAATTAGTTCACTTCCAGAATACAAAACACGTATGAGCAATCCGTTCCGCACAAAGTTCGATGCACTAAATGAACTCTGTTAACTGAAATTTAATTGCATATTTCCCCTTTCTTTAATCACTTTGCGAATACACTGTACTACAAATGACGTCGCGCGCACCTCGCTAATGTGACTGGTGAAAATTATTATTTTAGCTCTCTACTCTGAAACTCTTGAATGAACAGGATTTAAGGGAATTTTTCATCTCATAGAAGAAGAGGAATCTGAGATTACCAGAATGGACAAAGACTTCTGTATAACTAATAAATGCGTAAATATACGAATTTTCTCTCAAAATGTTCATTTATGCGGGAATGTAATATTGAAAGAAAGCACCCATTATGAAGAAGATAAAATATATTTGATTTGTGAAAACTTACTAGTTTAAGAAATTTCAAGTTTTGTTTTCTTTGGAAGTCAATGCAGTTTGCAGTTTTTTTTCCACTTCGTAGCTTTTTATTTCCATGCTCAAAATGGCTAAAGTTGATTAATAATTTTAACCCCCAGAACCGTTTAAATAGCATCTTTTTTCTAAAATTTATTACGTTCAATATGTTGTCAACTTCAGTAAATTTAGAAAACGCCTCTAAAGTAATGAGTGCTTTTTTAGCTATTTGGAGAAATACTTGTATGCAATCATTATATTTTGATTAATTATAGTACATAAAGTTGAAACAACTAATAAAACCAAAAGCAAGTACCTTGCATTTAGAATGCAAATACTAATCCGCATTCAGTAAAAAAGGAATTAACAATTAAACTAGAAAACTTGCTTGACTTTGAAGAAGAAACACATGCCAACAACTGCTTTGCTTTTTTTCTCTCTTGGCTTTGATAGAAAGAGAGGAAACAATTAATTATACTTGAACGTGTGATCTTTCCGAACAATTTAAATTAGCACTAAAAGGATTTTGTTTAATTAAAATTAAAGATTTAATTCATTCGAATAATCTGTTAAGTTTTTTAAACATCAGTATTTATCAGCAGAACATACTTGTAATAAATGTTCAGCTAGGTTTTGAATTCGGTTATTTTTTATTAATATTATTTGACTAAAATACAGTAAAATCTGTGACCATACTCTTAAGTATTTTTAAGATACATTTTTGGAACGTTTTTTGCTTAATATGACAAGTTGACAAAATATATATATTAAATTTATTTCTGAAATTTTATCTCCTGTCTACCTTCCTTTCCTTTAACACTTTGATGCTAAATAATGTGTATCCAGGTTCTTACTACAGGAAATATTTTCCATATCAAGTATCGGTTATATTTTTCTGCTTCCTTCCATTTTTGTGCCAAGTAAAAACGCATTTTTTTCCTTTTATATATTTGTGCTTTTTACGTTTACTTTAGGAAAGCTGTTAATCTACTGTTACTAACGAAATTAATTACTGCGGTACACTGGCAAACGCGAGAGATAATGGAATATTTTTCGACCTTTTTTTTATTGTTGAAGCTTCTAGAAAATTTCCTTACCATTATATACCAGTACTACTTTACCATTAAGTCGATCGTCATTGGTCTTTTTTTTGTCACGACTTCAGTAAACTTTCATATTAAATTAAAAAAATTGAACTAAATCTTCAATGAGGGATATTCGCTTCAAAACGAAATTAAGCTGATCTTCACTGAAATTTCGTATTATAGTTTTTATAAAATTAGCCATATGGTCACGAAACAGCAAATGGTTTACTCTTTAAGGTTCACCCATTCTAGTTTATATTCTTGTAAACAAGTGAATATATTTTCTAGTTTCATAAAATTTCTTTACGTCATCATCCTGTAACTAAAATTACAAACTTAATCGCAGGAAGATGTTATATCCTCTCTCGCTTCTCCTAATTCCCCTATTAAGTAAGACGTAGCCCTCAGAAGTAAAACTAACTTCTCTGCCACAATAAGTTAGAATTGCTTGTCAACGTTTTAGTTAAATCCACCAAATAAACATTAAAGGAGATAACGAAAGAAAATTCTGTTCGGCGTCTCCAGAAATAATCATTAAGCAATAAAAAAAATTTTGCAATGTTTCTAATGTAATTTGTAACATTTGACAGCCCAGATAGTTTGAAGAGAGAGGAGTATTGGATCTAAAATATGCTTCATCAAGTTTTTATACATTTTCAAGTAATTTTCAGAAGAAATGGCAGTGGTATTAATTATCGAAATGTCGTTCTTATATTAAATTCTTCTGGAAGTTCTACGAGTCATATCCTTTTCTATACGACGACAATGTCCAAGTTCATAAGAACTAAGTGGTTATCAAACATATGCTATGTGCTGGTCGAATATGTTTCTTTTATGGCCGATGAAATTTAAAGTGTAATGATTATCTCTGGTAATTTTTGGGTAGACTACAATATTCTGTTACTCATTTACCATACATGCGCAGCATTAATAGCCACGTGATAAAGAAACATAAATAGAATAATATAAGAGGAATAACAGATACTGCTAACCTGAAAGTTATTCCCTTAAACTCTTTCATCAATACTTGTATTTTAAGAACATGATCCGGCTGTGAAAATCTTCATTTGTCGCTAGAGTTGATAATACTAAATGCTGCTTCAATAGCTTTATGCTTATGTATGTATTCTTGATCTTATGTCTATCACATTTAATATATTTTGTTTAGAATAAAAATTTTATTACATTAACATATTCTTTTCTTCATGTTTTGTGTGTTATATTTTGCATCACATGATATTCTGAGAGTTTGTTTTATCATGTTAACTTTTACGACATTAATTTGTATTTTGCTTCACTTATTTTCTAAGCAGTATTGTTGAGCACTTGTATATTTAGTACGCAGCATGCTTCTCCTTTTTTTATAAAACAAAAATAGAAGTTAAATAACAGAGTGCAAAGTGACAAAGAAAGTAAAACTAAACATAATAAAATTATTGGCCAAGATAATTTTGTTTTTGTTGTTAGTGAAAACGGATTTATGCACCTGATTAATAATACATACATTCAAGCAGCTCTTTTAAGAAAATATTGCATTAACTCTTAAGATTGACTGTTGAATTGTGCTGAAATTTTATAACATCTGAAATATCTTGTATGTTATGATGTTCTTCGAAATAAATTGTAAATACCTGAAATAAAATATATAAAACTACAAGAGACTGAAAAAAAAGAATTAATTTCTTAAAGCTAAGGCAAAGAAACAGACTTTTCTGTGTTTCTCTAAATTTTCTGTAAGAAACTTTTAATATGTTTCAAATTTCTATTTTTATTCATTTAATATATGTATTCCAACTAAGTTTGTGGCAAATAGGTTTCTGCAAATAAAACAGTTCATATTATTACAATATTCCTGAATACAAGGGACGTTCCATAAAACTAAATGAGAAGAAATACTGTGTGGATTTCTTAAAAATAAGGAAGCCTTATATGCTAATGATGTTTAATTGTAGCTCATATTTCACCTGAGAAGAAAAATTAAGATTGCTAGTAAGAAACGATTACGGAGCGTTTTCCACTGATTCGAGGTTCTGCTAGCTAGCATTTTCACCGATTCTACTAGCCGAATTGGAGCTTTGATGACAGATGACTTGTATTTGATTCATACTGTAAACTGAACTCGTGTGATATGAAACCGAAATAATAATGGAGATATACAATATGCACTTTTACTACACAAAGAAACGCTGAGTGTTCCATTTGTTATCCTGTGTGATGTGAAATATTATGTCAATAGTGCAGCAACACAGTATTATTTGATTTAGAAATATCATCAAACTCTGCATACATGCTTCGAACCTAATTGTGAAGCTCCATATGCCTCTTTTCATTTTTTGCTATACCGGTGCAATTTCCCGTCGCACTGCATCTATAACCTTGACAGTATTTGGAGGCTTACGTCCCATAACTTTACCTGAGAAGTA
Organism: Stegodyphus mimosarum; assembly: GCA_000611955.2. Classification (NCBI taxonomy): domain Eukaryota; kingdom Metazoa; phylum Arthropoda; class Arachnida; order Araneae; family Eresidae; genus Stegodyphus; species Stegodyphus mimosarum. The sequence goes on from KK116476.1 coordinate 362,076, forward strand.
AGTACTAAGTACTAAGGAAAGAGTTCCTTTAAGACTGCGCAACGTCTCAGCACATTATTGCCACTGCATATTGACGAAAAAAATTCATATCGTGTGCTCCTTCTGTTTATGCACTTTATAATTCACTTCTATTTTCATATTTTTATTTCATATCGGGCAGAATCTTCAAAAAGGTTTTACTTTAATTTCTGATCCCTTTGTCAGCTATTGCAGCAGCTCAAAAATGTATTTAGAAAACACCGGAACGTAATCAATTTTATAATCGGCGATTTTTATATTGCTGCCTTCTAAAAAAATTATAGAATTACAGAAGCATTGCAGTAAAAAACTGAAAAAGAATTTCAAATCCATCCTTAAATTCTGTTTTTTGAAATTGTTTCGCCAAAGTAGTGATTTCGGACAGTTTGCCTTCTTATGTAAAATTTCTAAATAAGCCACTCTCTAATACTAGATGAGCCAGTCGGCGTCTACGGAATAATTTCTGAAAAACCAATCCATTATTCTGGTCAAGGATCCTGTATTTTAATTTACATGTGCCATATATGCAGCTATACATTCATGCTTCTGACTTAACGTGTTCGTGATTAGAATCAGTTTAGAACGTATTCAAATAAAATTTAATTTACTGAAAGAAATCCCAAGAAAAACATTTCTCGTATCTTCAGCATGGTGCTATTTGTACTGCACGACAGTCCTACAATCGCTGGTATATCACGGCATACAAAACTGCACATGAATTAAATACCATTCGAGATTCCTCAGAGAGCTTATAGATCGGAGCTTCGATGACTGATGTCTTAACATGTTCCGAGAATCATCAATAGTTTAGTCTTATACTACATGAAAAACTATTGCATAGCGTAAATACATCATTATAGCTGCTTCGTTTCTACTGTATAGCCCATAAGCGTAGTTTTGATTCTGCGTACGAATATATAGAGGTACACACAGTACAAGTCATTGGAACAGTCACGTAACGTTTCAGTGCATTTAAACATCTGATCTGTATGCTTGTTAGTGTAATATTGTGAATTTCTACTTTCACAATTATTTGGTGAATCCGTGAATATTAAAAATACTAAATTAAAACTTAATTAACTAGTACTTAAGGATTTCTTTGTGATCTTACATATTTATAGACATTGCGTTGTGAGTAATGTCTTCTCGGGACCGAGCTGTAAAAGATCGGACAAAAAGAAAATAAAATGTACTTAACTAAAACATACATAAAATAAATTCAAATTAATATCATGTTTATTAAGGCTTCCCATGTTAAAAGGAATTTTACATTACTATTTCTCAGCAAGCTTATCCATTATACTATCATACTTAAGTTAATTAAATTTTTGGTACCAAATTACAAATATGACATACATAGATACTATTTATATATAAGTTATTAAGGCTACTGAAGAAGGAAACAGGTACGATTCCTCCTTTGCTTTAAATATTAATTTAACACATGGACGAATAATTAATTTCATAAAAAATTAACATATTAATCCTGAGGAGCTTTCAGCCAAAATTTACGTAACTTATAAGGATATAGAAATAGGCGAAAATTTCGTAGTGTAATTAAAGTCTTCAAAATTATTAAAGGAACACTTAGCTGTTTGACGACTTTTTTGATGCCTCACTTGAGGTTTGTAGTTAGACCACGTCGACAACTCAATCCGGAGAGCTACCAAAATCCTTGTCATGAAGAAGAAAGTATCACGAAAGTTCGCAGAGAAGAAACTCCATAAATCGGCTACCATATCAAGATGCAACTCACCGCAACCTCGTCATAGTTAGCGAGCTGGTGAAAACTGTCCTGGATTTGTTCGTTATGCTGACTTATATTTATTTCCACCGCAATGGAAAAATCCAGACTTCGTTCGAGACAGGAAATCAGCCGACAACTCGAACTGCCCATGGACGTAGCAGGAACAGAGTCTAAATGCTGACTGACGATTAAGGAAAACGAAGAAGACCCTTTCTCGACAGGGCAACACATCATGAAGTAAAGTCTACAATGTAGGATATTCTACGAACTCTGCGCCATTCCGGTGATAGCGTCAAAAAATCCCACTTTATTTCTAAGTGGAAAACCAAGTCGGGAGCATAGTTACAGCTCCCCGCCTTCACCGCAACTCACTTTCTTGACAACCAACACTTACCACAAACCGAGCAAAAAGTGATCTATATCGAAAATTCTCTTTCAGTTCATTCAAAAACAAGGCTACCATAAATACTGCGTTTTTCGTCCATCTTTAGGGACCAAATTTCCATTTTTCACCCAGAAAGACCAGAAAATGTATACTGTACATTCACCACTTCTCTAAAGCGGCCAAACGACCGGACACTTAAATCGCCAATTAACGACCTCCACTGTAGGTGAAATGACGATCTTCGACCCCTCGTCACGTACTTCCTGTCCTTAAAGGGCAACCGAAACAAAGCAATTTCTTTCTAGGAACGTCTCCGGAAGAAACGCCCACCTGAGCGAGAAAATGACTAAGCAAAATTCGCTGTCTTTCCTTGACCTTTTCACAAAAACACAGAAATCTCGATTAAATTCAAATCAAAGAAAAAAATAATAAAAACTCATTAAAGCCTCTGTTTTATCCCAAAATTAAAGAATTTACATAACCGAATATTGAATTAATCATAAATAATGAAACATTAACTAATTCAAAGAATTAAATAAATTAGGATTTTTATAAATAAGAAAAATAATTAACTTTATCTCTTTCGTGAACGAAAATTCAAACTATTATCGACATAACATTCCTTCCTCCTACGGAATGAAAATTTTTTATTTATCAAAAATTTTCAAAACTAATGCTTCCAAAAATTATGACCCATACTGTGCAATAAAACTAAGGAATAACATAATAGCAGTATATCACATATCAGTCGTTGACATTGGATTCAATAACACATTAAATCTCAAACCCAAAATGTGCATACAAAATAAACAAAATTAATCAAAACAATTATTAAAGAACTCAAGAAAAGTCATAAAAAATTAGTCAAATGCATCAATCAAATCAATTAATCAAACGTAGAAATATTCAGAATACACACAAAACGAACAAAAAAATTTAAAGCAAATAAAAGAAATATGTTTAAGATCATGAATTCAAAACAACTTGATGACAAAGAAAAAATTATTTTCAGTTCATTAGCACCAACATTAGTATTCTCGTTTGAGTCTCTGTTGTGAATATTACTAAACATTTATGTATTCATTATTTTTTCAGTCCATTAGTGTAAACAGTTTCGCTTTACGTCGAACATTGACTATTGCTACAATTGCTGCTGAACACAATCATGGAATACATTAACGAGTAAGGAGTTGCCAATGCAAGCAAGGGAAAACACTGTTAGTTTGAAGCCTTAGTGTTTGATTCTCCCCCTCCCCGCTGCCTTCAATCCCAGAAAACTGAAAGAGCAACAAATCCGTAAATATAAGAGCTCAGCACAATTCCCCCCCCCCTTTAGAGGAAGATAACAATGCTCGAAAATTCAGCTGACGAACAGCCTAGTAGAATGTACCCTAAGTAACTAGACATAAAGGAACTAGATTTTACCCCCTACTTCTTCACCTTCCACCTAAAGAAAAGCAAGCACTCTTTCAAAGCTTAAGAAACTTAACAATTCTTTCCGAGGCAAAAGTTATTCACAAAACTTGTCCCAATACTCGTAACGGAAGAAAACAAGAGATAACCTAATTCTAATTATTTGAACAAAAAATAAATAAGGCGCCGCATATACACAAAAATAAATTCATAAAAAGAAAATAAAACACTAGTAATTCAAACAAATCAAATTAAAATATGTCACATAACTATTCGAACTGCAAGAAAAACTAATTATGTCAATACGAAATGAGTAACTTCCAGAAATGAATCCCAAACAGTCACGTCTAAGAACAGAAACGGTCTGATCAGGGCCAAAGGCAAGACAAAAGAGAAAGAAGAACGTTACAAGGGAACCTCGGAACCAGCCGAAAGTTTCCCAAACACAAAAATCAGAGAAAAAGAAACAAAACGTGATTGTCCAAACAACTCAATCCGAAAAAAAATAAATTCCGAAATTAATAACCAGAGTACGCTGTTCAAACACAACTTTGATTAATCCAAAACAGAAAAAAAAATAAAATACAACTTAATGCATCTGTAAAACAAAATATCGTTTGACCAAACTTAAAAAAAAATTAAAGCAATATGAAAAATTCTAAACTCTTCTGATACCGAGTCGAAATAGTATACAATGTCACAAATACACTATAAATAGTTTGCACACAAATTCAAATGGGCACTAAGATCAGCGATACAGAAATCAAATTTTCCTATAAAGTATTCCTTAAATAAAATCACAACAAATTCTAAAGTAATTCACTACAAGTTAAATCAAGCCAAAAATCAAACAGCAAGTGTGAAATGTCGCCAAGCAATAATATTCAAACCTCGGACTAAACACCAGTGCATAAACAATATACTCTAGTATCCTGAGTAAGACAGCTAATAACTCCAAGTCACTCAAATGAAACCGTAAAAAAAATTCAGGAATTCATAACCAATCAACTAAGTTCCCAGAAAAATTCAAACTAGCCAACAGAATTCAACCAAAGCTGGACTGAAGCACGTTACTAGAACACTAATAAAATTCCATATAAATCAAGAAAATGTTCAAAAATAATACCCCGAATTTGGACAAAAACTGAGATCTATTCTGCATCAAACTCTTCCGAAAGAGAAGTGTAACCTAAGTAACAGTATTTAGCAACACCTCTACCCAAACAAAAGAAACTACATTAACTCTTTACCGCGTCCATGTAAGCTGAGAAAAGCACTGTATTGCAAATGACAGACTCAAACTTTACGCCTCAAGCGAACCCTCAGACACGTTGAAAGAGCACAGAATTCATTATTCCCCTAAAGAAAAGTGCGCTGACTGAAACGCTACAATCCTGAACACCAACATAAAATGAAAGAGATACAACAGTAGCTTCTCAGAATCAAGTTCATATTTTCCCGGTGTGTGGTCAAGGTTTGTAGGAAAAAATGTCACCCGGAAAATAACGAACGGAAAGATAGGCACCGGAAAATTAGGAAACGGAAAATAAGTCACCATTCTTTTGCAATGGGAAAAATAAGGGATGTTTAGAAATATCACCAAGATGGGAGATAAAAGTTTGATCATAACAACCATACCTGCGGAATAGAGAAATCTTCTGACGATGATTGAAAGATGATAAGCGAGCTGCTGGCCTGTCCCATGGTAAACATAGTGGGTTGACCAGCGGGTCATGGTCATTAATGATTGTTCCCCTTGTACCCCATGTAGTTATAGCCTTAAGCTGTAGTTCAGGGGTGAAACATTGTCGCATAACTGAGCCTTAAAAGCAGTATTATAACAAACCGTTGTAGATGAAATTTAGTCACAGTTTGCGATAAGAATATTAAAACCTCCTATCGAAATGACCTTGCTCGGCTACAGCTAACTCAACGTCTTACCCTTAAAACCTCCGTCAAGAGAGCCCGCTATAATCCTGCCGGTTAAATTAGAATTTGGCAGGTTTCCCCAACTCCGATTGGCGACATTATTTGGCGAGATTTTAGAGTTCCTTTTTTTCCGTTCCTTATTTTCCGGGGGCTTTCTTTCCGTTTCCATTTTTTCCGCACACCGTGGTCAAGAATAAGTATGAAGTGCAAGTATTACAAGAAAACCAACTTCCAAGACATTGCAACTTCACCAGCAAGACCAAACTGCAAGCAACAAATACAAAATTCTCATAAGAAGGAAGAGCTTAAACTAAAAAAAAATACTCCTAAACTCTAATCTCAAAAAATCATTTCTTATAACTCAAATCTACTACTTTCCTATAACCACTAAATTTCTCAATTCTTCCACATACACTAAGCTTCAGAGAACTTACATTTTACGGACCTTGGCAGAATCTGCCAGAAAACAAAACAAAACTTGAAAACAACCTTGATAACAAGAAGGCAATACATAACTTAATCCAAAACTAGAATCAACTCCTAAACTCTACCACAAGTCCAACCAAGAAAGAAACTCATTAACCAAAACTACCTGCGAACAACAGAAAAATCCCACTCAATGAGAACAGAACAAAAGTGACTACTCTTCTTAACCATATTTCAAAATTTTCCCAAATCAAGTCCCCGTTATCACTAAAATGCTCATAAAAATTCACACTTCACAAACTAAACACAATTCCTACAGTTTAAACCTTTCCCCAAGTTTCTCTCTATTTACTAAACTCAAAACTCAGAAAATAGTAACATCTCAATTACTCATTAAACAAATCGGAAATTCCCGCAAGCTAAAATCTTCAGTTCAAAAAATTTAAATTCAGATTAACCAAACAATCTATCATTCATCTCAGTCAATAATTCATATCTAACCCATGTTGACTTTAAAACACAATATTGGAATTCAGAAAAATCTACAAAGTTAACTCATTCTTTTGTACCATTATGACCAAACACGTTCAGAGTTTACTTTCAATATTAAGCAGACTACTAGCACATTACACAAAAATACACACTTCAATTAATACCAAAACATTTTAATCAAAAATAATAAACATACTACGTAAGCTAGATGCGTATAAAAACATTAAACAAGGTACACAAAAATATTATTCAATCAAATTTCAATTAATTCAAAAATCAAAATTTTCTAGCGTTACCCCTCATATTTACGCATTTCACAAAATATCCAGACTAAATAAGTGAAGCATAAGCACACACAAAAAGTTTCAAGCCACACATAGCTGTCTCTCGTCTTAGTGTAAGTCAGTAAAAATTACTCTTCCTCCTCAAGCTTTCACTAAAAGTCCTGATTGTACTGACAAATACACCAAAAATTAATACACAAACACTCACTGAACTCCTGATTATCATATTTTAGCCTAGAACCTTGGACATAATCAGCAAAATACACTTCAAAATAATAGATAAAGAAAACACTCAAAGATTTTTCAATGGCACCAATGTCTGCTAATTTCAAAAACACATTTTGTCTAAAATCAAAATCACTGATTCCTCTATTAAAATCATCACTATTTGTGATTGCGAGGAACATAGAATGCACAGTATGTAATTATCAAAGCTTAATTAACTGAAACCATATCTATTTAGTTAATTTTCTACAAAAACATTTTGCCAAACATTAAAATCCAATTTTTCTTAAGTTAAGTAAGAGAATGAACACATTGTAATAACAAGTAAGCAAAAATACTCAAATCAAAAGCCTTAATTAATCTAACACATAGTACTTAACACCTTCAGTAACACAGAAAAAATTATATAAAATAAGCAAATTCAATATCAATTACTGAGCAAAGATCACGGCCCCAATGTAATGTTACGTGTGGGGTGCTTGTTAATTCCCAGTAGAGCGAGTCTTGTTCCCGTACGAAGCATAAGTGTAGACTCTACTGAAGCCGAGATAGCGAATTCTCGCTATGCCTTGAAAAACAGATGACTGCCGACGAAGGTTTAACAACCTTTTTTTAACTGAACAGAACATGCGCACGTTCAGTGCTCACAAACTAACTACTACTTCTGGCTAACTTACTTAAACACAAAATAGCCATGTACAATCAGAATGAATCAAATTTCAGCTACATGACTCACATCTATTTCAATCTAAATCAGATTTATCGCCTGCACACAGTAAAACAGAGTCTAAAATATCAGTAATCTAAAAATAAGTGGCTAGCACAAATATTCAGCTACAGAGCTACTTGCAAACTCCCTGCATAAATATCGCTCGCGGCATTAACTCTTTCTCAGCGTCGAACACTCTCTGCTAGTAACTAACTTTTCTACTACGAGCTCTTCAATTCTGCTACTTAATACTATTTCCGAACTCATTGAAATTTTGCATATATATTATTTAAATTTGCATTCTGGTAGGAAATTGAAATCAGAAGGGAAAGGAAAGTTTCTTAAAATAAAAAAAATTATTAGTACAAAATAAGGTCTTTACATACTGATCTTGTATTTTTCCGCTTAGTAACCTGATTTCGAGAAACTGAAAGAGTTCATCACAAGAAATCTGTACGTGTGTTTCGAGTTCGCACGAAATGGGCAAAGTCAGAAAGCAGAAATCACCAACAAACTGATTGATGGCACAGCAATTAAATTTATTCTCTTCGATCCTCAGTCATAAAAATGCATTCTGTTTGGAAAAACCCTTTATCTTGCACCAAACAAACTGTGTCTAATGATACCAACATAAACTGAAACAGAAATTTCAAGCAGTATTTGTAACACTATAGGGATTTCATCTATTTAAAACATTTGCATTAAATATTAATTCTGAAATTATCTCCAGTTTTAGAAAGCTAGATATTTTTGATCGCCCGTTAGTTATAGTACTGAAAGTAAAAGTAAGGCCTTAACGCAACAATATTTCTGCTACTTTTGTAAAGGCCTTTGAAAAGTGTCTGGATTCAATTTTTAAAGACTTATTTCAGTTCAACCAATCTTTTCCATACAGAAATATTGATGATCGTTTAAGCGACATGCTACCATAGGAAATAAACTTTCACAATTTCAGGTGAATATGACGCGTGGGATAAGAAAAGCGTTCTTAGAGTCAGTGGCATAGTCTTGCCTTTAACTGCAATCTTTGCTGAACTTCAGCTCGCGCGGAGAATTAGTCAACTTCCATGTAGTTTGCGTATTATCGCAACCACTTTGGGCTCAGTTTGGTGAATTTCAAGGATTACGAATTACAATTACTTTTATTACAAAAATTATATAATTCGCACAAGCATATTATTCCATTCATATTATGTTTTTCAACTATATATTTATTCTAAAAGACGATCAGTAAACTTAGTTAGAAATAGGTTTTTGTTTCTGTTGTGGAGGAAATTTTGATAGGATTCGGAATACACTGACGAAGGATTTGAAATATTGCTTCTTTATCGATTTTGCGGCAAAATGATATATTCCTACAGAATTTCTCTCCTTTTTTCTATTACAGGAAAATCATATAAGCACAAAATATTTAAAATCGAGTTTAAGGTAAAAAGCATAGTATTTCTATAAAAACCGTTGGAACGTAGATTTCAACAGAAAGAGCACATATTAAATTGGCTACGTTGAAACTGCATATTCATCATGTGCATGGTTGCGTGAATAATTGTTATACGCATGGTTATCAGAGTTTGGCGTGCTCTGAAGCTTTGGCGATTTCTACTAAGATGTTTGAGATAACACATAAGTACCCTATAGATTTTTTTCTAGAGATTATACTAATTCAAGTGTAACTGAGGTAAAAGAACAATCATTGCCTGATAAAAAAAGTTGACTTTCACTCGGTAATTAACAATTTAACAGGGATTAAATTATCCAATAGTTGATTCATTTTTCCTTATGAATATCATACATTTCGCCATTCGAATAATCTGAACTAATTGGGATGTTCACGTTCAAAAGCATAACTGTGGAAAACTGTGCAAGATTCATAAAAATACACAATGGCAAAACACGGAAGCAACTCAACGTCTTAATCTAAATTAGTTAGTAAATAAACTTTCACAGATGAATATAACTGCAGTAGGAAGCTTATGACAGCAATTATTTTGAACACAAAATTCATCTTAGAATTTTTCCAGCTGCAATTCTATTGTGCCCCCATTTAAAATTATTTTAGTGCAAACTGTTCAGTAAAGAGTTACTTTGTCAGGTCTTTTTCGTCCAATACATTTTAACAGCTTAAACAGAGAGTATTCAACTTTTCGAAACTCTTGCGTCACGTAGCCCATAAGAATGAATTAAAGGCGTGCCGTCCAGAAAAAATATACTAAGAACAGCATATGTTAACAACCACAATATAATCTGCATTCCTTCTGAGACAGATAAAATTTACGCTCCGATTCCATAGTTGTTTAAAAATAGTTTTCTTCGCCTGTGATGTAAATACGAGTCGGTTTTCTTTGGAATGTCCTCCAAGAAGACTTGCTCACCTGATTCTTGTGAGCTTTGTCGCGTTGAGTTAAATATATTAAGAAACCATTATATGCATAATACTTTCAATAAACCTGTTTTTTAAATGAATGCATTTATATAACATCGTAAGCAAGTAAAATGTTGCGAGGAAGATGTTCAAATTTTGGTATTATCTTAACCAACTTGGAGCTGTCTGGCAAATTTTACGGACACCGAAAGAATAATTACTTTTATTGCAAAGAAATAACATATTGCTTACACAAATATTTTACTTTTCAACTACATATTTATCTCAAAAAACAATCAGTACTAGTTATAAACGGGTTTTTGTTGTGATGGAAACTTCATAGCCATCACTTTGAGGAACGATTCGAAACATTGTTTAGTAACTGTTACAACAAAATGTTGTATTCTCGAAAAGCTTTCATCTCTATTTCTTCTATCATAGAAAAATTCTAAAAGCACATAAAATCGTATTCAAGACAAAAAATAATAACTTTTCCATAAAAAAGCCGTTTTAACTTGCAATGCAGCAAGAAGAACGCAAACGAAAACGGCAAAGTTAGAAACTGAATATTCGTCATGCGTATGGTTGCTTGAATAATTGTTACGCTCATCGAATTTGGTGTATATTCTGAAACTTCGGCGATTTCTACTAAATTGGTTGCGATACTAGGTAAGTAACAAAATTTGAAAGCATATATTTTTATTGAGCGCGTGCTGCTTAAGATATTTTCTACAAGTTCGCCGTATAGAACACAGCGTTCGTTTGGTAATTAAAAAAAAGAAAGCAAGAAGATGGTGGGGAAACTACTTTCTTCGGGAAGCATATTCTTTGCTTCATTTACTATTACTTTTTTTGACAAATGAAGTTTTGCTTCACAATATGCTTTCCTGAAATCGAAGAGCTTCGTTAAATATCAATTGCATTTCTCGATAGTCTAGTGTACTCAGAACTCCATGTCTAATGTATACAAAACTTATCTTCTGTAATAAGCGTCTTAGTGCCATGAGTGTCTATGTGGAACAAGTGCCTAGATTACGTACTTTCGAAATAAAAAAAGTTTTGTTCAATTAAATTTCGAGCTCTTTTTAATTAGCAAATGGGTACTACTTTCTACTTTCTGGATGTGAGACGTGTTTCCATAATTACTTTTTTCATAGATGAAATATTCATCATCATAAAAAAACACTACTTTTATCATGTGAATGGTTATGCATCGTTATAGCTTAGAACGTACAGAAGTTTTCAAACTACGATTTTGAATTTGATATTACTTCTACTTCCCCCCCATAACCTGTCTCTGAATTCTGAAGTTTATTTTTAAGCCCATTCTAAAGCGTTTGATTTCATCTACTTTCGTAAAAAAAAAATTATCTATTTCTTAAAACAAAAATTGTGTGAAGATACTTCTATGCGGTTTTTTGGTTTGTTTAATTAAATACAGCAGAACACATGAGGACCACCTGTCTAAAAGAAGGGGAGCTTTCGTGAAGCAACTTTCTAAAGATTGTTTTTGTGTGCTTTGTTCAATTATGTCAAAGAACCCGAGGGCTATCTGCCTAAGGGGAGGAATGCCTTTGGAGAGAATTTTTTAAAGGAAACTGGATAATATTAGCGTTACCTTTGGAGATATAAATGAACACATTAGTGGCTGAGCGTTTAAGACTGCTGAATGATGGAAGTTTGATCTGAGTTCGATCACAGACGAAAGTGCTGATTGCATCATTGGCGTCCGTATTTCGTCCCATGTGTAGCCGGATTACGAGCGATTTCCTCTTAAAATGTCCTTTGCGAAGGCGTCCCTTCTTTTAGGAAAATAGCTCTCGTGTGCTTTATCATATTCAAATAACCTAACTATAAAACACCAATTTTCTCAGCCTATTCGTCAGGATTTGGGCTCTGGCTGAATAACCAGAGTTAAGTGGTGTTATCCACTCGAAATTCTACGGAGACATAAATTTTAGCCATACACATATATCGGACATCTAATATATTCATGATCATGTAAATAAGTTAGTATTTAAATTTACAGTGCTCAGAAATGAAAAATAGAATTTCATTTCGAAGCCGAAATTCCATCTGCATATTACATTTTAACTCAGATGTCATGCCATATTAATACGTATATTGCACATACTAACTTAAAATGCGTACATACATTTTTGAATCCGGTCCGGATAACAGAAGCATACCCAAAATTTATGAGAACGTTTATAGAGAGAAACCATTGGAGACAAATGGTTCAAATGCATGAGAATTTCAGTTAATGTTACGAAGAAGAATTTTAGACATTACTTCAGAGAGAAACACATCAGTTTCTTTATATAATGCGATATTTGAAACTAATTTAAGAAAAAAATGGGGGGATAGCATGATTTGCAAAACAATTCCGATTTTATGTACATTACCCACATCCTGTACATACGTATCATATATAAGCATTGAAGGATACTACAATGTTATATGCGCATTTTATTTTGCGTTTTTAGGAAGAAAAACTAGGAAAGCACCTTTTCCTTTAAAAGTGCGATGTGTATACTTTTAACATAGGTGCATTCTCGAAATGAAGTCATCTGGGCCCAAATGTAAAGTATATACATATCGGCTTTGTATAAAATAAGTTGTTATTCAAAAATATTTCTATTGTGTTAAAAATTATCGAGGTATCAGCTGTGTGAAGCTACTGTTGTAAGCTTTAGCATTCAATTTTAAGGCGTATAAAAATAGCTAGGAACAAAGGGTGAAAATTACGCTACGCTTTAAGTAAATCTGCATCACCTTAGTCTGTTTATGAAATTTGCATTTTCTGAGCGTTCAAGTAAAAAGACTATCACGGAAAATTTGATTTATGACTTTTCGTAACTCAGTGGAGACGCTGATTAGTGCAAATTATGTCTCCAGTATTCCAACCTGGAGGAGAAAGTATCAACGTATCTTCCTTTACATATTATATATATATATA
>KK116476.1:375053-387895 GCA_000611955.2 Stegodyphus mimosarum
TAATAATATGTATATTAATTAAATTATATTAATTTAATCAAATTAAAGCGAAACTGAAATTTAATCTTTCCGAATAGTAGGTTAAATATAATGTTAAAAATTATTAACATTCTCACATGTGAGGAAACACTTCAGATAATAAAGGCTTACTTAATTGAAATCGTACTCATTGTAACCTTATTTGATGGATCTGGATGGTAAACTGTATGAAGGGACAGACTACATGGATAATAAGTTATTTTTTCTGTAAAGTAAAATATTCACATCAGTAATTCGTCTATTATTTCTTATACAAAAGTCATCCTACAAAGCAGACTACAAGCTTTATTTTCTCAAATATTCATCTTAGATGCATACTTCCAATAACAACGTTTCTCAATATATGGTGAAGAATTTTATGGAAACAGTTTTAGCACTGAAGGTAGGAGAATTCTGTAAACACAATATTTAACTTTTTCTATGGTCCTTGCGCAGGAAACGTCTAATTAATGCAAGATTCGATAAGTTAAAAACAAAGTATTTCGTGCCTTTACATGGCAAATTTATGGGAAAATTCTAGAATGACTATGGTAATTTAAATTGCTCTTATTGCCTACCGCCGGACGGATCCGGCCAGATTTTCACCATATTTAGGGAAAAACTACAAAATTTTAATTATTAATGACTGTTTTGAATAATAAATTACTCGTGAATTAATATATTATCTCAAATTTTAAGCGTGAAATTTATATTTGGTTAATTTAAAAGAAAACATAAGACTAAGCGCAATAGAAGAAACTTGCTCGTTTCTACTTTACACAGAAAGAAAATCACCTAGGTAGAAAGCCCATTACCTGGGATTCACACTCATATTGAAATAAGTTATATTGAAATAAGTAGGCCACTGAAAGAGCGTAGAATGTTTTGCGTTTAAATTACGAAAGCACACTGAACATTTAACTATTATGTTTACCCCATGGACATCATATAAGATGATAGATATTGTATTTGCAAAACCATTCTACTTCCAGTATTAAAATCCCAATAAATTTCGTAAATGGAAGTACACAGCTAGGATGAATATTGAAAGAAATAATTTTGTAGTACATTCTATGCATACAAAGTTTGCAACACATTCATGTAAAAAATAAAATCGTACAAAATATGATGTGTATCTATAACCTAGAATTTTTCCCCTTTTGTTCTATTTTCTTTTTACATTCTTATTACCAGTATACTTTTACAGAAATATTTCCAGGTAAATGTTTTATTTTACGAGATATTGCTAGACTTTCAGACTACATTAATATTTTATCAAAGCCTGTAACAAGATAGCAATCTGAGCATTAGCTAAAATTCTAGCAATTTTAAAGGTAAATGTAATTTATTTATTTTAAGAAAAATTCTTTCCTTTGTTTGCGCATATATTAAGAAATTATAGTCAACAGATATCAATAAACTATAGTTTAAAACTATTTTTGTATACCTCCTTCATATCTTACCCAAATTTCATATTTCATTCATATTTTAGCAACGAAACATTACCAATTATTATTTGAAACATTTCTTTTGATCTAAGGTATATTTAATTTCATGTCTGCATCTATTGGTAATTGATCAATTGCTTTAAAAATACCATAATTTTTTTCCCATTTAAACATCTCGAAAAGTGAATGTTATTCGGCAGCATCAAAAATTAGTAACTCATTTTTAACTGTTTACCTGGTTTTCAAATGGAGAATAAAAGAGTATCTTCTTTTCTTTGAGGGAGTGCGAGGAGTCAAAAATGTTTCATCACACCCGAAGACACAACAACACTGTCCACGTGTTTCGGAATGCCGCTGCTCAGTGCTTACCGGATTGCACTAAAAAGTACGGATATGACAAACCTTCAAAATACGCCAGCTTCCTTTTAGTTTCTCATTTCCTCCAAACTAATAGCACTGAGGAGTTGTTTCACCCACAGGTTGGGGATCAAATAACGCAGGTCTGTTGCTACAGAGACGGTCGGCGTAAAAAGGGTCCAAAGAGTCGGGAGTCCGCTAAATCAATGATTCTGCTCCTCGTGCCAGAGTGAAGCATCCACGATCGGCAGTGGAATTGTGCGGAATGAGTCTGTCTCAGCGTCCGAGAGAGCGAGCGCACCGCCGCCTACCAGCTAACGCAAAGTCATCGGTAGATGAGGGCTGTGCCATGCGGTTAGTTCCCAGAAAGTTTCGTCAAATCAAATGTTACCTTCTTTCCGTTGGTGTCTGAAACAGACCACAGTCCGAGATATAGTTTTATACTTCCACCTTATGAGTTTTTTCATGATAAAACTTCTAAGATTGTTTATTTGGACTTGTCATAATTCATACGTTGACTCAAACAGATTTCTGTAACTACAACATAGTTGCAGCAAGTATAAAAGCGTATATTTTTTGCATTAAGTATTTGCTGTAATTAAATAGAATATTTTATCGACTGTTTGGTCTTTGCGCTACTGCGTTTTAAGCGATCATTGTCAAGTGTTTTTGTTACATTTTATATATGCACCAACAGAGGAAATAAAACACATAAAGTTTGATTAGTTCTCTCAACTACGTTTTAGCTTCCTATACTGTTGTTTTACCAAATATCACATCAGAGAATTAATCGTAATCTAAGCCAAAAGACTCAAATTGCTTAAACTGATTTACATCCATAACTTGCTCATATTTGCTGAAAATATAAAAGTAAACGCTGTCGGCAGTAGAAAAAAAAAGCATATCGCATATAGCTATAGTCGGCTTCAAACTTACTGATTAATCAAACTTTTTTGCATGCTTTCGAATGCTTTTATACTTAGTCTCTCATTAAAGGATTTCTAAAGCGAATGAAAAGTGATACGCAAGAACAAACCACAAAGTTAAACAGGAGTCTGATTTCAAAATATAGCTAAACAAACCTTAAAAGTAGCTAGAATTTTCTTCTGTATTGCTAAATCTTATACTTTCCAGTATTAGATCCGAATGCTAATTCATTAATATAGCATAAATTCATTGCATAGTGGATTACAATATAGCGTTTATAAGAAGAATAGAAGAACACGAACATACATTTGCAGCGACTTCTAAACTAACAACTGGTCAAATATACTTACATTCACATGTGCATAAAAGCGTCTCGATAAGACAAGCAAAGAAGCTAGGGAAGAAATAAATAATATTAATCATTGTATCTCAAGAAATGACAAGTTGAAATGTAAATGTAACAACATCTGAAGAGTTTTCATTAACAGGCCCCATTTTCAAACTTTGTGCGAGTCTACCTATTCAACTGTTACGCGTTGGCCTAATTTTATTTTCCGATTTTTCTACTGCATAACTAAAACCTTTTGCGCTAACATCAGTTTTTATGATTTATTACTTTGCTAACAGTTAACCCTTTCCCAAAGTAAGGCTTCAAGTTTAACGAACTAACTTTTAGTTCCGTCTATTCTGATAGCAGGGCGGGAAAAATGAACACAACATATACAAGGTCAAATCACATTCATGTGATATCCTCCTACGCCTGCCACAGTGCTAAATAAACAATGGCATAAAGCATATGTCAGTAACACTTTTAGTGGGTATATAAAATGTGTTATAGGCATTCGCGAAGCATTTCAGATGCATAAATGGACTGGATTATCAGACTTACAAGAAGAATGGTTATTGGGTTTTTTTGATAAGGATGTCAGCATTTCGGAAATGCGCAGTTTGTGAACTGTTCGCATGCAGCTTTGGTGAAGGTGTACCATGAATGGAATACACAAGCTATAATGAAAGGTGTAGAGGTATTTGGGGCCGATCGGCATGCTAGAATGGAACAATTTATTACACGAATGCGGGAACTACTGCAGTTAAGTCCAAAACGGCAGTTCAGCCAGCCATTCTTCGTATGCTGCACTGTAGCAAACGCATGGTGGCAGTACCTATATTAATAACTATTCATCGGCCTATGAGGCTGGAATTTATGCGACTATATCAACAATGGACCTCCACTTATTGGCAGAAGGTTGCTTTCTCTGACGAATAATATTTTGGCACGGCAGTTGGCACGTAGATGAGAAAATGGACGATAGCATATACAATGAGAAACTTTTTGAAGAAACAATTCGTAACTATTTGTGAACAAAAAGAAGCTATCGGAGGCAATGCTATTGTCTGCGGAATGTTTTCATAGCACTATGTGGGTTCACTCATCATTGTGAATGGGCTATGGATAGCAATATTTATACTTGCACACCATACATGCAGACCTTTCCTCTGGCAATGATAACATCTTTCAGCCTGACAACGATCAATGTCACGGCGTGTCAAACAGCTAGAAATATATGTGGATGATTGGAAGGGAACTAGAGACTTTACTGTACTTCCCTGGCCCTCAGATTTCCCAGACTTATGCCCAAACGAGAATTTATGGAACCTCCTCGATCGGGTTGTTCTCACTATGAATGCTGCGCCATAGTGGTATGGTAGTTATTGTCAATATGAACACATAGTCGTATTAATGTGATTCGATAGGGTAGTTTCCACTACGCAGACTATTCAAGAATAGTTAATGTGCCACATTTGATATTATCGGAGTTTTTCCGCTTAAGAAAAATTTTCTAGGAAATAGTTACTTGAATAATTTTGAAATAGAAATATTAAACAAATTGTAAAAAAAATAATATTTCACATGCTTAGAACGTTATTTAAATATCCTTATGCTGATAATAATAAAAATTATCCTAATTTTCTAGCGAAAGGATCGCAATACTTCATTTGAAAAGGAGGGTATTGTAACAGTTTCATGACAAATTACGTAAAGAAAGGTATTTAATATAATCGTATGTTTCTCACAGTTTTTGTATATTCTTCCATTTTGTCTAAACTGAGCTAACTGGTAACAGAACAAATTTTAATTCATAAAACTAACTTTATTGGAATAAGACAATATTCCGAACATTATATAGAATTATTCTGAATTGGTAATAAAATGTCTTGATGCCTATTTGAACAATTTGCTCCGTGCTCTTTTCTATTATCCAATTTTCAGCCCCCCCTTTTTTTGATACAGGTTCTTATTCTTAGAATAATTTCGCTTTGGAAAGTTAAATAAACATCGCATATTTTATCTGTTACTCTTCAAGCATTGTCCTTATTTGTTAATATCGGTATAGACAATGATGATGATCATCTATATTAAACAAATTAGACATCCCGTCATGGAACGTTTTTCAAATTGCTCCTACTGTTCAATTGTTTCGAAATGCGTATGAATCATTGCTTTGGGAATTATGAAAGCTCACCTCAATGTCATCTCAAAGACTAGAGCCAAAAAAAAAGAATGCTTTAACATTAATAAAGCATTTTTCTAAGCATGATGATGTCGTAAAGTGCAATTTCAGCCATTGAAATATGTATATATTTCACTTGTATTGTCTTAAGATAAGAAAAATTCAATAATTTACTGCATTATTTACAACAAATAAATAAAGCTTCTAATTTTCTTCTGGTTTCAAAATATTTTGTTTAACGACGTTAATACGTGCGTGGTGATCTTAAAATTTTATCATATGTAGTTTATATATAGGATTGGATTTTAAGTAAATTCAAAGCTGGAACGTAAAATATCATTGATGTGACTTCAATATTTTTTTACACGAGATGTAATACAAATTCTGTAATATTATCGCAGGTGTCAATTTTGAATTTATAAACTTTCCATTTATCCGATTTGCAGAAAAATATATGCTGCCGAATTTCGCTATAGAGATTTCTGACCATTTCACACTTGGATTCGTAAAAGATGATTGATTCAGCAGTCGCGCAAGGGAGGATTACTGCTGTGCAAGTGAACAAAAAGGGAGCTGGGAAGCTGTTGACAGGGCCGGAAAACTGAATAGCCTGTGATGTGTGCGGCGCACGATTTCGACTCTTTACTGACCATGACTACTTCATCAAAATTCCTAAGTAAATTCCGTTAAAATATTCCGGGAATAATATGCAATGTATAGATAGATTCGAAGAAAAGTCCAGAGCAAGAATTAGATTGGCAGCAAGCATGTTGGACCTTGCCATGATAAGAAATTCATATCTTATTCTTTCTAGTTGTCAGAAGAAATGAAATTAAAATGTTCCTGTGTTTTATCTAAGTGCAAGAAAACATATAAATGAATTATACATTCGCGAAGAAATTAGAGTAATGTCTGTAAATTTAAAATGTATTGGGAAAGATAGTGTGCTTATACTTAATTTCATTCATTACAAAGGTACCAGGTACAGGTATTTAAGACAGAAAGTCACTAAGGTTTTTATTAAAATTATCATTGAATTTGTTCATCATTGAATATCATTGAATCACCACTTTATTAAAATTATCATTACATTGGATTTTTTATTACAACTTACGAAGGAAAAGAGATTGTAGTAAAAATTCTTTTTAATTTTCTGGAATGTTAATTTTTGTATTTAAATTTGTAAACATGGGCTTAAACCTGGTTTATCTGATGCATTTGTTTCACCCAACGATTGCTTTATTGAGATTATTTTAAAGGTAATTTGTGTCTTCAAGGAGTCATTTAAGGTTTATGTCTAATTGAAACATATTCTTATTGTATTCCGTTTAGTTTTTGTTGTTCTAATTTCTTTATATTCATATGTTCTACTATTTTACCAGAGTTTGTAAATTTATTAAACAAACTCAAAATACTGAATAATGTTTCATTAGATATTATTGTATGTAAATAGAAAAAGTTTAAAGGCGTTTCGTCAATTGTCATCTGAATTGTAGGAAATTATTGAAGCAATATTTCTGAAAATATGATCTATGGTAACATTAAAATAAGTTCCATGTCTCAGAAAGCCTGTTCATGAACGGTCAATCACAACCACATTATAAGTGACATCGCTGGGATGCTCTTCGAGATTAGAAAGACTAGATTAGAAAGATGTTTTCCAATTAGTCATGGACGAGTGAGGAAAAAGGGCATAAGGACAATACACTCAATAGCCCCCCTTTGCCCGCAAGAAAACTCACACGGGATTAAATCCGAAAACTAAGAAGGTTATTAAATTAACGCGTCATCTCCTCATCTTGCACATCTTTGAGCTAAATTTGATGAAGATACTCTAGCGCATGACTTGGAGAGCCGAATGATTATCCTGTATTTAAAGAGATAATCATCGTTGTCTTCATTCAACTATGGCATCAGCTAGCTTTCCAATACATAAACGAAGTAAATCACAGTGAGGCATAAATGTCTCCGGTATCGGCAAAAGGGGACACAGTGAATTCTTGTGAAATACGTAAAAAGAAATTTAGACACTTTGCCTGTATTTCAGATTAATAAAACATGATATCGCTTTGTAATTTATTTGTTATGAATTTTTTTTAAATATTTCACGAACTTGTGGATACCTTTGTGCCAAGGAAATATTAAAACTTACTTTGTTACACTATACAGGATGAATTTAGGTATTAAGCATTAAAAAATCTTTCAAAAGACTGAATGAGCATTGATATGTGTGGACGTATAACATATAAATATGTTTGTGTATGAATGTGTTATACAACATAAGTTGCAATACAAGTAGTATGAAACAGTTCGTTATATTTCATATCACATAATAGCTTAGAAAAACTAACGATAATCTTTGTGGTAAACGATTGTGGAATAGACAATATTAATGTGGAGAATTGCACTCGATCTGTGGCAATTGCTGCAAATAAAATAAATGAGGTACTTCATCTATCTATTAAATTGTGCTGTTGATAGCGGCGTTAAAGGTATTTTCTTTTTCTTCCGTTGTAATGGCTCAGAAGAAAAACGTTTTCTCTCGCAACTGTTGTGCTTATTTATGGTTAGATTACAACTTATTTACGGCTAAGCTTAAAAAAGCTGCAGTAGTCTACACCCTACGAATGTTTTACATGAAAGTTCAAATAAGAGAAGGATGAATTAAAAGGTTTTATAGAGTAATTATGTAATTACTGTACAATTATGTAATACTGTACTTGACTTAGCTTTTATTAACTAAGGGCCTATTACATTCTAAGTCGTCATGATACGCCCATGGGGTGAAAATTTTATACTTTGTTAACATTCGCTCTTTATTTCTTTTTGCTGTTTGCATTACTTTAATGCTTTCCAATTTTGACTTTTAAAAATTGAACTTAGCTTCTGGAAGATTAAAGTCTTGAATAGCGCCAAACAGGCAACGCTAAGCGCCTTATTCGCCCATTTGAAATTTTTTTGGTTCTTCTAACAACAGAAAATGTCCACGTTTTCTTGCTTTATGTTCTCAGTTAATAATTATTGTTATTATATAAGACGTGAGCTCTTATTCTAGATATTGTAAATTATTACGTTTTAATTTGAGTTTTCGTATTAGTAAATTGCATACATTAACTTATAGCTTTATTAGGAAACATGAACATACTTCATTTAAATCTGTATTTTTTAGTTTTTTGTGTTATTTCATATGAAAGGAAAATGACTGTGTAGAAGAGGCATTCAAAATTTCCGGATAAACTGTAATAAATAAATAATTTATAATGGTTCATCAACTAATTTTGGATGAACAGAAAAACAGTGATTTTCCTAAGGAATGGTGTTCAGTTGAAGTCTGCTTTAACTCCTCTTGATAACGTTGAACAGATTTCATTTGCATTCCTCTTCCTTTTTTATGTATTTCTGCTGTATTCAAAATTCCTTTTAATTTAAAAGCACTGAATTTAAAAAAAATTCATTCACAAAAACTAACATTTTTTACAAAAGAAATTTCAAAATAGCACTAATGTTAAATTTAATTTTTTTTCAAGTATCTGAAAAGTTAGTTTCGAATTTTTTACTTTTTTGTACTATAATTAATTAATTCTTCAGCAACATTTTTCGCAGAGATAGTTTTAAGATCTTTCTGTCTTAAAACTTTTCTGCAATACTCTACATAGCATAATTCTTTGCATACTTTATGTTTTTTTTTAACTTTTTCTCGTGGAATATATGTAATTCGGTGATTTCACTAGCTTCACAGAGATAGGATGAGTTTACCTTTATTTCTGGCACTAAATTTAATTTTCTTTCCAACTGTTTTACTTCACTTTGAAAGTGATTATTTTTGTATCTTGCAGCTTCAGCGCAGATTAGTCTTTTTTTATTTTTTTAATGCAGTTTCTGTTACTATGACTGAGTTAAGAGTATATATATATATATATATCAATACAATACAGTTTAAACATAACTAAATAAATATAACAAAATAGCTAAATAAAAAACGATTTCATGGCGGGCATTAGCAATTTTTAGGTTTTCGCCACTACTAAGTCCAGAAGTAGTGAATATTTTATTATGGAGGCACCTAATAGGCCACCACCGTTACCTCCTACGAGAGGATAGACAATTTACACTCACGCCTCCTCCAGGATTCGAACCCGGGCCTTTGGTATCACAGTCGGCTCCCTTAAACATTCTAAGTAAAAATATATAACTAAATTAAATATTAAACGTATACGCACATTATAAATTTGCCATCACTTAAATTTAAAAGCAACGTAAGAGCTTAAACTATATACAAATCTATTTAAAATTTTCAATGCAAACGAGCCTTTCACTTATACAAATATATGAAAAATTATATCTGAATATTTAAAATTATATTTTAAAGTGCACTTATAACGCAAAGTAAAATTTTAATTACCATGTCTAATAGTTAAATGTCAACGTCAGTTCTTAATATCTGATTTTAATGAATAATGGGGGGGAATGTAAAAAGGGAAATGATGAGAAACGGTAAAACGCCTTTACCTATTTGGCATATAATGGGACTGGAACAGAAATGGCCATTCGTTAGTAAGAAGGTTAGAGGGACTATTTACAAATTTACGAGGACATTTACAATTATTACGAGTCCAATAAATACCTCTAAATTTGATTTAAGGAAATCCTATCATAATAACATTGAAATTAAAATTAAGAGGATCTAATGTGTAATTTTTGGAGAAACAAACTAATAAAATTAAGAGGAATTTGACTGTTAGTAAATGTAATTTTTAGAAACTAAATTGTTTGATTAATGTCTACAACTCTGGTGCAAATACTTTTATTTCTCAGAATCTGCTTGATAAAGGCGTTTGCAATTACGTTTTTAGAAATATTGGAGTTCCAACGTATGAGTTTAATGGTATGAAAGTTTAAAATCTTTTCTTTATCCAAAAGTTTAGTTTCTCTACAGTTGAGAATTTTAAGACCAAGGTAAGCAATTTCTTTATTATGGGACATGGTTTTGCTAAGTTTTAAATGTTTTGGATAAATATTAGCTGTTTCAGTTAAACTAGAATTATTGAAAGTGATAAGGTCATCTATGTATCCAAAAGTTAGGTTAAAGTTTCTGTTTGATCACAATTTTGAGCAAAATTAAACTCTTGTGCAAGAATAAAATGATTGCAAATTGAAGTTGAATAATTTGCACCCGAAGAAAGGCCATTAATCTGTAGGAATATTTTATTTTTAAATTTGATAAAATTATGTAAAAGTGAAGATTTAAGCTAAGTAGTCCATTTTTCGAAATTTTAGATGTAATTTAACCCTGGAAATAATTCGTAAAGTTCGGTAAAAGTATTATTAGTTTCTTTTAACGGAAGGAAAATGCATATGTTTTCAAAATCATGAATGTCAATGTGATTAATATAATAATTTTTAACTGTTTTGATAAATATTGTTATATTTAATAATCGAGAAACGCTTAGGAAGTAACTCCAGTCATAAGTAATATGAAAACAAAATTTTATTTTGAAATATTTTCAAAAATAAAATCTATATGCGTTTTATAATTTCTTAGTACTTTCTTTGGCAATAAACTTGAATTTAATTGATGTTGTATAAAATTTTAGTATGGCATGAAGATTGAAAAATATATTATAAAAACATTTATCAAGAATACTTAATTTTTTAAAGGCATTCAGAATTTTTTACAATGTTTTGTTTTCATTGTAAATGAAAGTTTCGTATGCTATACTATTATTTAGTTCTGAATTAATTAGTAGAGTTCTTTAAAATGGTACTAATTTGCTTTATCAACACAGGTGATAATAAACTGATTTTTAAGTACCTGGCTGCCATTAAACGGTTCTGGGTATATACTTACGATGATTAAGAATTCTATGATTGTAAATTCTCTTTTTAATCATTTTAATAATGTTTTTCCATTCTTAAAGGGTACTGATTGAAAGACCAAATTAATGACATATTTTAATTGTTGACTGATATTGTAGCTAATGTGTTTTGAGCATATTTTATTATTGATTTTGGGTGTAAGACGAAATTTAGTTTCCTTGTTGAATAAGGTTTCTTAGGTTATCAATAATTTTTATGATTCCTGAAATAATATGATTACGATAATTATCAATAAATTTAGTAAATGTAGACTGATGACAGTAATAGTAACAGTATAGTGGCATATATAATGTACACTAATGTCCATAAATTAAGGATAATTCGGAGTCAGGCGTAAATCGAACTCTAAAATAAATATATCACCTGTAAAATCACGTAACCAGATGACACCGATGGTACGTCACAATGACGAGAGTATAAGAGAGTGATATATAAGGAATACAGGCAAAGAAGTAAAATTGTTCGCAGGCGCTTTATAAGCATTTCAGTGCAATAACCGAATAGTTATAACACAAAGGACGCATTTGGATGCATTTTTACGTGGTAGAATTATCGGTCGTCTGGAATGTGGGCGTACCCAACTGGAAGTATCAGACGAACTTGGAATTGCCCACAGTGTCATCTCCAGGCTTTGGCAACGATTCCAAGATGATGGTAATGTGAGTAGACGTTACAACACAGGTCGCCCCATTGTTACAACGCCGAATGATGACCGTATTTGGCAGTTACTGCCAAAAGAAACAGGCGGAGCCCAGCCTCAGACCTGTCTCGTCAGTTCTCTTCAGCCACTGGTACGACAATTTCAAGGCAGACCGTGTACAGACGCTTAGGGCAGATTCGTCTATATGCTCGTAAACCTGTCGGATACGTTCCACTTACTGCAACTCACTGTTGCCTGCGGTTAACCGGGAGTAGAGAGCATGCATTGTGGACACCGCAACAGTGGGCTTGTGTGATGTTTTCCGACGAGTTCAGGTTTAGTTTGCAGTCTGATTCTCGCCGGAATTTCATAGGGAGAGCTCCAGGTACACGTTACCACCAAGAAAACATCATTGAACGACACGTTACGGTGGTGCAGGTGTGCTCGTTTGGAGTGGAATTATTCTGGGTTCCAGAACAGACCTGCATGTTCAAATTGGAACCATGACAAGCCAAATCTATCGGGACGTCATTCTGGAACAACATGTACGTTTGTTTCGGGGCGCCATGGGCGCACGATTTGTGTTTATGGATGACAACGCCCGTCCTCCCCGTGCACACATCGTAAGCGAATGCCTTCAATCGGAGGATATCACCTCTATGGACTGGCCAGCATTCTCACCAGACTTGAATCCAGTAGAGTACGTGTGGGACATGCTTGGCCAACGAGTTGCAGCCCGTCAACCTCCTCCTACATGTCTACCGGAACTTCGGAGAGCATTTCTTTTTGAGTGGTGTAATATCCCCCAAGATCAGATCGATAATTTGATACTTAATATGCCTAGGCGTCGTACGGACTTTATTGCATCGTCCGGGAGACATGCAATGTATTAACATTCATACCAACCTTGTAATATTGGTTTTTGTAAATAAGTTTTTTTTTTTTGTAATTTGCTCCAGTGAGAAAAAATCGCTAATTTTTTTAATAATATCAAACATATAGCATCTTTTTTTGCTCTTTACCTTTTGTTTAATAAATAAGCTTTACAAATAAGTCAAATTT
>KK116476.1:388115-410468 GCA_000611955.2 Stegodyphus mimosarum
TGAAAGATTTAATTAATTATATATACGTATATATAATTAATTAAAGACTACAAAGTAAATAATTTTGAACCAACCTGTTCAAGAACTTGAAAGAAAATAATAATTTTAAAATATTTTTTTTTTTCGAAAATGTCTATAATGCTCTATATATTAAAAGTAAAAGACATAGCAATGATGAACGCGTAGAACGTAGGTTCATACTGAAGAGGAAATTTGGCAGCCGAATAAGATTAAATATTCAACTTTATTTCAATTGACATTTGCAGTCGCAATTTACTTAACACTCTAATCGTGCTTATTCAAGAACATTTAAATTTTTGATACTAAGAAGCAGAGCAGAGCGAAATAGCGTCTTAACAGGAAGAGAGGTAGAAGCTAAAGTTTGAACAATTATCCAATATGAAAACTCACTAAGACAAGGTTTTGGTTTAGGTTGCTTATTAAGCAAAACGTTTCAGTTCTTGAAATTTTGAGTTCAGGTTCCGAATTAGGTTTGAGTTCAGGTTCCGTCATCAACATTATGCAAGCCATATGAAATAGATTGACAGAAATGGCGCAAACCAGAAAAGTTATTACTATTTTCAGATTACAGAGAGAAAATACCCAAATTAAAAATAAGTAATTAAGAGGCTATAGCTAAATTAAATTAAGAAGCTGATTTATATACACAGTCCAGTCACATTAATGTGACCATCTGTCAAAAGCCAGAATAACCACCTTTCGCAGAGCGGACTGCTGCGAGACGTGCAGGAAGAGAGTCCCATAGGTCCCTGAAGGTGTTCTCTGGGATGTTGAGCCATGCCGACTCTAATGCCGTGGCCAGCTGCGCTAGATTACGCGGTTGAGGATCCATGGCGCGAACAACTCGATCGAGATGGTCCCACAGATGCTCGATTGGGTTTAAGTCAGGTGAGTTTGCTGGCCAGGGGAGGACGGTAAACTCATCCTGGTGCTCTTCGAACCACGCACGTACACTGGCAGCTGTATGGCACCTCGCATTGTCCTGCTGGAAGATGCCATCATCCTGAGGAAAAACAATGCGCATGTAGGGGTGAACATGGTCCGCAAGGACAGATGCGTACTTGTATTGATCCATTGTGCCTTCCACAATGATCAGTGAACCTAGAGAATGCCAGGAAAACATTCCCCAGACCATAATGCTCCCGCCTCCAGCTTGGACCGTTCCGGCAATGGTTGCAGGGTGGTTCCTTTCAGAGGTTTCACGCCTTATACGCCAACGTCCATCTGTCCGATGGAGCATAAAACGCGATTCATCCGAAAACGCAACCTGTCGCCACTCAGTGGACGTCCAGCTGCTGTACTGGCGTGCAAATTCTAGCCTTCGCCGTCGATGAACAGCAGTCAGCATAGGTGCACGAACCAGGCGTCTGCTTCGGAGGCCCAGACGCAGCAATGTTCGCTGAATAGTACTTTGGGAGACACTTTTGGTAGCCCCTTGGTTCATTTTGGTGGTCAGTTGCTCAACGGTAGCCCGTCTATCTGCCCGAACGCATCTCCGCAACCGTCGTTCGCCTCTGTCATCTATGGCCCGTGGTGCACCACATTTGCCACGTCGCTGATTTTGGACAGTCCCATTTTGCCATGCACGGTACACTTTTACCACGGCGGCACGCGAACAGTTCACAAACTCAGCCGTTTCGGAAATGCTTCCACCCTTGGCCCGAAAGCCAATGATCATGCCCTTTTGGAAGTCGGATAAATCGCTTCGTTTCTGCATTACGCCAACGATTGAAATGTTTTCCGAAGCCCTCACACACCCTTTATATACGCTCAACTGCACTGTGCTGCCACCTGCCTTCTGTGATTGGTTATTTAATTCTGACATGGAAAGAACGTGGTGGTCTCATTAATGTGACTGGACTGTGTATGTTTATCTTATATGTATATATATATATATATATATATATACATTTCTTATTTATATATATACATATATGTTTGTGGGGGGTATGTGTGTGTAATAATTTAGAAAGGTTGATTGCGTAGATGTTGATCCATACTTAGAAATACTTGAAGTCATGTAGATGCAATAAGAAGCAGTCGTGAGAGATTTAAATATTAATTTTAATTTAATTGACATTTACGACTCGGGGCACTAATCGCGCCTGTTTTCAGAACACAATATTTATATTTTGGATATTGTTGCCGTATGAAGAAAGCAGCGTAGCCTGAGTCTAGATGGACCGAGAAGCAGAAAGCGTAATACAGTATGAAGGCGTAGTTCAAAAGGAAAAAGATTTTGGTTTGCAAACTTTGACTTTAAACTCCGAATAAACTGTGTCATTTAGCGTTATGAAAAGGACCGTAAGGGAAAATATCCAAATTAAGATAGAATGCTAAGGGACAATTGACAATTAAAGCTAGAAATTTGTACTTACTTTTTTTATCTTACATATCTGTGACGATTTGGGAATAATTATGATAAGTATTGAAGTCATGTAGATTCATAAGGAAAAGGTGCAATCGTGGCAGATTTAAATGCTCGTTTTCATTGCAGTTGGTATTTGTAGCCAAAAATAACTTCGCATAATAAATGTGTGTTCCAGAACATTTAAATTTTTTGCATCGTTAGAGTAAGAAAAGTAATGTGGCAATGACGAACTAGCGAAAGAAGCAGAAAACAAGTACAATGTATTCGCCACGAAATCTTAGTTCAGAGTGAGCTTCGATTTCGATGTCATTTGACTGACTGATTAATAATAATTCTCTAAAATTATTATTGGTTGTTTGATTTTCAGTTCGCAAAACTATCTGTGTCATCAGCTTTATATAAAAATCATATGATGGCTATTACCTAATCGTATTAGGTTTTAAATGAAGCAAGTCAGAGAGGTTTATTATAAATACTTACAATGTTTAGAATAGAAAGGAGACACGCCCAACTTAAGATAAAGAATTTGTAGAGAAATTAGGTATTTTTGAAGCAGGAGACGTGAAAAGTGAGCAATGCCCTCACCGAGGCTGGAACCACGGACCTCTCTCGAAAACACGCCCACTGTGCTGATCACTACACCACGAAGGCATGCGAAGAAGGCGGGAGAAATACCTTATAAACCCTCTTATTAAAGGGCGACTGAAGGACCCAATCGTCATATCCTGGTGGTGGAGAATCATCATCCACCATCTTTTATAGTTAGAGCGCCTTTGTAGAGACATTAGGTATTTTTGAAGCAGGACACGTGAAAAATAAGCAAGGCCCTCGCCGGGACTCTATCCACGGACCTCTGGAATATCCGTTGAGCGTGCTGCATGAAGGCATGCGAAGAAGGCGGGAGAAATACTTTACACGTTAAGAACGTATTACAAATTAAAGTCACTATTTTGGTTTATATATTTTATTTCTTACGTATACATGCATATAAAGGACAAAAATACATTAAATATCAATTCATATTCCATAGAAACAGTAAATTAGAACAAAGTTCGAACACAGCTACTGCATAAAACTGAAAAAAAGTGATATACATATGTAAATAATCTTTTACAAAAAATCAGAGCTGGCTAGATTAGGTCACATATTTGAATATGTCAAAGCATCCGTTGGATGTCTGCTTAAAGGGATTGTTGCCTTTGTGGAGGATGTGAAAGCTGGCTTGTATTCAGTTTACACATAAGAAAAACCAAACATGCAACCAGTCCACTCGCTTGTGATCGAACCGCGGTCGAACTACCAGCATTCAGCAGTCTTATTCCGCCACTGTTTAGGCTCAACAAATCAAAGTATCATAAAATTCGCAAAAAATGCAAAATTGACGTTTTTATTTTACTCATAATATATTCATCAGGGTTTAATACCCCAAAAACATAAAACGTGACTCGAATCGAGCACTTTTATCCAGATGTACATATGAAACTCCTTGGAATTAATCTAGAGACTCGTAAATTAGACGTTATTTCTTTCTAAATTTATACCGTAGTGTAATACTTTTTTCTAGCTCAAGAGTGAAGATGAGACATCGATACTGGTATCAAGATAAGTCCTCATAATTTTCTTTGAAAGTTGTAGAGACATTAGGTTATTTAGTAGCAGGAGACATGAAAAATATGCAATTCCTTCGCCGGGAATCGAACCACGGACCTCTAAAATACAGGCTCAGTGTGCTGACCATTACACCACGAAGGCACGCTAAGAAAGTGGGAGACATACCTTATATACTCCCCATTGTTAAAGGGCGACTAGGGTTTTAGGGGACCTAGTCGCCAAATCCTGGGTGTGGAGAGTCATCATCCACAACCCTTTTAGTTCGGGCGCCAGTGTAGAGACATTAGGTTATTTAGTAGCAGGACACATGAAAAATATGCAATTCCTTCGCCGGGAATCGAACCACGGACCTCTGAAATACCGGCTCAGTGTGCTGACCATTACACCACGAAGGCACGCTAAGAATTTGGGAGATATACCTTATAAAGTAATAGCTTATTTTTAAAAATTCTTGTCATATCCTAATTTAATTTGAGCTAACATAAATTTCTGTGTTTAAAGAACTATGCCTTGAGTACGCAAATCTGTATAAGAAAAATTTGTCGCATGCCAAAATTAAATAAAGAAGTAGAGTTGCTGCACTGAATGAAACATGTGTAGTTCTTCCGAAATATTTTCTTACAAAATTCGTAATATATAGAAAACATCTAAAGAGACTGTAAACATGAAAATCGTTTAAAAACATATGTTCGTATTAAATATTATTTCATACTGTATAGTAATTCCTTTTAGTTTCTATTAAACATTTAATGCGAATTAACAAACGAACAATACATTATTTGCTAAACTGAAAACCGTTTTCAAGCAACTAGACATATGTTATGAATATAATTTGAAGTAGTCAAAATAAGTATATCCACTCTGTTTTTGCACGGTAAGCTTCGTAATTTCTAGGATTCACCAGATTAGAGTATTGACATCGTATTAAGCCATTGAAAATGAATAGACTTTTTTCTGATTTCATATTATGTAATGCTAAATCAAAACATCTTAAATACTAAATAAGGGTAATTTGGTCAATATTAATTAGCGGATTTAAATAAATTTATATTTAATTTACTTTAACCGCAGAAAAATATCCTTAAACTTGTTTGAGTTACTCTTACCTTTTTAATATCATATTCGTTACAAATTAAAGTTATTAATTAGCAGATTTAAATAAATTTATATTCAAGTTACTTTAACCGCAGAAAAATATCCTTAAACTTGTTTGAGTTACTCTTACCTTTTTAATATTATATTCGTTCATAGATATACCAGATGTTTTGTACTCTCAGTAATAAAATCGATCAATTGTAGAAAGCAAAATTAAAGATCTCTCATATGGCAACACCATTCTTCCTTTTTCGCGTCATTTTCATACACGTGTTTTGAAACACAGAAATATGGTTTGCAGAAGGTCTAAGATACCCACTGAAATCCACAGACAATACACGAATCGATACTAACAACGGCAATCTAAAAATCATGAAGTCTCCAAGGCGCAGGCGAAATACGATTAGGTGGCCGAATGCCGCCAGAGAAACGGTTAAATCAAGCCAACTTCGATGTTCTGATACCATTAGAGATCAGGCAGTCATCAATTTCTGGTTGCCAACTGACCGAACAACAAACTGTTAAACGTGTTATTTTAGTGGGAATTCTTTCTGAATTATAGAAACAGTGAAGCTTTACAAGGGATCTAGAATTGTTTCTCTTGTTTTGCTTTTGTACATTTTATTCTAGCTTCTAATGTTTTCTAATGCACTTATTTAAAATTTAAATTTATTGTATCTCCCTCTTTTTACCGGAACTAATAAACTTCTCTTTTATTTCCCTCATGAAGCAGAGGATACTATTATGTCTGTATTTCTCTTGAATAATTCTGAATTTCTTTGAGCTTATAAACCTCTTACAAGCCTCAGGAACGTAATGACTTTTCGGAAGCATTTTAAGTATTTCTGGTCAACCTTTTATACCCCTGGGGCATCGGAAGTTGTTATTATATGGTAAGTGAAATTCTGAAAATTATTAAAACCTCTTAGAATTAAGTGACTGCTCCTGGAGAAAAATTTGATTTTGCGTGATTTTTCAGCTATGTTTTATAAAAGTCTTATGATTTAATTACTTATGGAAATCTCTAGCTTTGGGACAAAATTATCTAGGTATTTATTTTATAGAACTATGAACCCTCATTTTAGATGCTCGTGAGCAATATATTCCCCCTGTTTATAAAAATGCAAGAGCCTGATTTTCCCCAAACAACTCATTCTTTGCTTTAAAAAATAACAACTTGCTTTAATTTTCTACCGTAGTCTTAACTCATCAAGTTTAATTAAATTTAAATCACTTCTTTCTAATTATTTCTTTCATCATTTCCTATTTTTATACTTAGCTGTAATTTTGTTTTTTTTTTATCTTGCCTCTGTGAGGGATTCTTTCCTTCTATTTGTAATATAGTGTTATTATTTCTCTTTATTTACATTATATTTTATAATTAACTCCCTTTCCGGCGGATTTATCCTGCGCTTATGCTGTTTCTTTCTCTGATTTTCGGAAGAAGAGACTTGATTTTTCATATACAAGGTGTTCGAAAATTGGGACTGCAGGCATTATTATTATTACGTGTTAAGTTTAAACCTATGGATAAAGACTTCAACTCACAATGTTTATCAAAATAAGGTACAGAATTGTATGGAAATGGTTTTGACTTTGATGCGCGGTAGTGGTCTGAAAATATACTACATAACCTTTTCATTTAACTTACAGAATAAACATTGCAATTAGAAAAATATTTTTATGACTCAGAAGAATTAAGTTCAGTACGTTCTATGCTTTTACGTACAATATCCATACAGATATGAATAACTAAGCTTATCATTAACTCGGCCGGTCAGCTCGATGCGTAGGAATTTCGTGAATTTCTCCAAGCGTAACGTAAATAAGGGATAGATTCCCTTACAAAGTAATTCTTGAAGACATAGTTCTTAGGCAGAAAGACTGACAGAATCTTAATCGCTTATAACAAACCATCATTTTTCTGTAGCCATGCGAAAGAGTTTGGGTAGTATTACGAAAATCGAGAAAAAATATGAATAAAGGAACTGAAAATAAGATAACAGAAATCTTTCAAAAATGACAAAACGTCACAGTAAATCTACTAATAGAAAGTAAGGAACTGAGAGGTAGATAAAATGAAAGAGAGATTATGCACATCTTCATAGATGAAAGAGAGAAACAGCTAAAACCAACTTATGCTGAGAAAGTGAGATACACATCAAAAGAAAGTAGAACATTGAAACTAGAATATGTTACTCTAGTCTATTCTAAAGATAAAAATTATGCATTAGAAAACTTAAAAGAAAATAGTTAAAAATATCTCACTAGATCAAATAAAAATCGGTATCCAAAGGGTACAAAAGATCAAAAATGGTGGAATTCTGGTGAACGTAACTAAAACCGATTTCTCGGTCCTCATTGCTTAAAATGCAAACTTAGATTTAGACTTAGAAGGTCCAAAGAAAATAAAACCGAAAATTATTATTTAGAGTATGGATCTGTCACTAAATAATAAAAATATAAGAATTTTTGAAATCTCAAGACGAAGATTTAAAATCAGCTGAGATAATTCCAAGATTCAATACAAAATCCAGAATGGATGTTCACTGAGTTTGTCAGGACTTAGCATTCTGTGTGTATTCTTTGAGAACATGGTAAATTCTGTAAAGGGTTCTTAACCTCAGGTATTCAGTCCTGAACTGGAACAGGGAGCGAAAGCTACGCTATGTTCTGATGTAACTGCTGGGCTGGATAATAACTGCACGTGAAGGGATTTGAAATCCTCTTTTATTCAATCACTATTAATTTACAAACTTCCCAATTCGGGAGAGATACAGAAAGTAAAAGACCACACTTGGATCGAACTTAACAATCAAATAATTTTAAAACTAAACCTAAAATAGAAATTAAATCAACTTTGCTTCGCAGAGCACTTCGCGGAGATTGGCCTCTACCGAAAAGGGTGCGTAGCAAGCTATACTAAATACTAACGCACTTCAAATTGTTTTACAATGCAATCACGTAGTAAGCACTATGGCTTATAAATTTAAACTGCTAGCTGGTCAGGCGAACGTTGAGCGGCGTGACCGTGATCTGAGGCAAAGCTCTCACACACCGAGAGGTTTCTACCTCTGGCTTAAATAGTGCTTGGCTGAACTTCAAAAATTAGCATAAGCTAAAAACGCGCGCTTCTTCTGACAGGAAGTTGAAGCAGAGAGGAGATAGAAAAGATTTAAATTAAAATAAACTTGGTTAGTTTAACTAAAACCTTACATACTTCCCGCCAGAATTGCGATAGTTAAACTACTTTGGTCCAAACGGACCATGTTGAAAACTAGCAATTCTAAATAGTCGAAAATTTCACTGTTCTAAACTTAGGCCAACTCTTACAAGGCAATATATGTTTGTGTAAAATACAGACGAAATTTTCTGGAACAACAATCTTCAACATTTTTTTTTTCAAGTCTTATTCTTCAAACAGTCTTACTCCTTCCAGCAAAATCTGGAAGGAAAACAACTTTAGTATGACATAATAACAGAATAATTCTAAGTGGTACAAATCCTTTTTTTTTTTTTCTGTGTAATTTTGCACACACACATTATCATTCAAGCACAATTAAATTCTTCCCCCGTATGCTCTCTCACCGGTGTTGGATGTAAAGCAAACCGCCATTGCGGGTTTTTATGTGTTCGGGGGTGTTCAACTCTTCCACCTACAATCGACTAACATTAGTTAGAACTTGACATACGAGACCTGAAAAAAACGCCCTATAACCAGCTAATCCTAAGGTTCTCACTAGCTTTATGTCTAACACTTTAAGTGTATTTGGTGGAGAGCCTAATTAACACTTGCATTCTAAAATAGTGAATCTTTAACTTTTCATGCATACAAATTCGCAGTTTGCACACAACATTCACATTAATATTGCACTTAACGTGCATTGCTAGCATAATATTATTTGTTACATTTCATAACACATTAACAATTTCACAGCAATCCTGAAATGCAAATAGAAGTTAAATTTCTAAGCTTACAGAAATATAGGTTAAATTTCTAAGCTTACAGCAAGTGCTTCCTATTCCTTTCTCAAGGTACTTTCTTGAAATATCAAATTACATTGAATTAATAGTCTACAGACTAAATCGTGTTTTTCAATTTTCCGAATTTTCATTCTAGACATTTTACAAGTCTTTAGACAAAGCGTCGTACAAAATCATTTAGTTAACATATTCTTTTCAGCAATTCATTGCTTTTACAGAATTAATCTATTTACAAAATTAAGTAATTTTAAATCTTTAAGAATTACAATTTCTTTTAACAAAACATTTTACTTTCCATATGAGAACTTATCGCTCACTTGGCGTAAAAGTCAACCTCGCTTGAGGTAAAATCAGTCCTGCAACTTGCAGTATACTCAAAAATTAACTAAACTTTTGAATACGAAATTGTACTTATCTTATTATGATCGTCCATCCTTTTCTTGGCCCAATCTTTAAAACTTGAGTAAGTTGTGGCCTGGTTCAGTTTCCTCGTTTTTCGTTGTTCTTTCGGAGCCTGCTCGTCTCTTTTTCTTTTGAAATTCCGTCGTTGTATCCTCGGCAATTTCCTTTGTAGAGGAGGTTGCTCCGCTGGACGTTTGGTGGACTGGGCCCTTCTCTCCTGGGCCCTTGCTCGTTGCTTGTCCTGGTTCCTGCTGTATTCGGGAAGTTGATTCTCAGGCTGCAATCGACGTTTCTTGCTTCTCAGGCACCTGTCCGATGATTCCACAGTTCTTTTGGATACATTGGGCTTCCCTTGCCCATTCTGCTTTCTTCTCTTGGTGCGCTCGTAATTCCGTTCGTAGATTTGTTCACCTGCATCGTGAGACTTTCTTTTGAAACCACCTTTTTGGTTCTTATTTCTTTGTTGGGGGGGAGCTTTCTTCTTCTGACATTTCGATGCCGTTGTAGCTGGTTCCTGCTGTTTTTGCTGACGTATATCTTCCTGGCTAGTCGATTGCCTCGGATCCTGAAACGAATCTTTAAATACAGCCATTTTGCTGCGATTATAGAACGGTTTTATTTGGTCCACATTCGCTTTGAGCGTTTGACCATCATTTCTTTTTAATATAACCACTGCCCCCGTAATTTGTTCAATTGTGAACGGGCCTTCAAAACGCGGAAAAAATTTCCCCACCTTTTCCTCTGGGGCATTTGACAAGTTGTGTTTAATCTTCAACACTTCATCTCCCACATTGTACTTGACCTCTCTTCTTTTTAGGTCATAGTACAATTTCTGTTTTCTTTGGGCCATTTCTATATTTTCCGTCGCTTCCCGTATTAACTTTTGTATATCACTCATTTTAAATTCTTCTGCCCTTTCCTGTACAAAGAACAGTTTATCTAGGGGGGTCAAGATCTTTCTTCCTAAGAAGAGTTCAGCGGGTGTTTTTTGTGTAGTATCGTGTTTGGCGGTCCTAAGGGCAAATGCAAATTCATTTATATGGCTATCCCAGGTAGAGTGATAGTTTTTCACATAACTACGAATTATTTTCACTACATTTCTATTCACCCGTTCCGCTATGTTTGACTGCGGACGATACGGGACCATCTTTAGATGACGTATGCCCAGTTTTGCACACATTTCCTCAAACATTTTACTAACAAACTGAGGACCATTGTCTGAAATAACTTTTAGGGGCGCCCCGTATTTTAAAATATACTTATTTAGAATTGAATCTACTACAATTTTTGCAGACGCGCGTTTTAACGGAATTAACTCTAACCATTTGCTAAAATGATCCACTATAACTAAAAGATATCGGCTTTTATTAACTTTACTTCGAGGGTAAGGTCCAAGTAAATCGATGCCTATTATTTGATTTGGGAATTCTGATTTAATACTATTTAGGAACCCGGCCGGGCGGAAATTAACATAATTATTTAATTGACATGTTGGGCACGACTGGACATACGCCCTAGTAAACTTTTGCAGTTCTGGAAAGAAAACTGCCTCGCGAACTCTCTGAACAGTTTTTCTTATACCTAAATGAGCCGAAATGGCACAATCATGCAACTCTTCTAATACATTCAACCTCATGCTAGCTGGGATAACCGGTCTATATTCATGATTCTCATTAGTAGCTTTCGTATAGAATAACAGTCCGTCAATTAATTCGTAATTTTCGGCCCTATTTCTTATCGGCACAATATCCGGATGATTGAAATTCTCAGGGTCGGCCAAATAATTGTATATATTTTTGAACTCCGGATCTTTTTTGAGTTCGGCTATTACTGTTTCACGAGAATCTAATACTTTGGATGTTAACATGGCTATCTTAATTACACTTCCATTTTCATCTAAGTTAATTCTGCTTAAAGCATCTGCCACAACATTTTCTTTTCCCGGCGTATGTTTAATTATTAGGTTATATTCCTGTAATTTGAGAGCCCACCTTATTAATCTGGGTGATAAATTTTTTCCAGAATAGAGTCTAGTGACCGCCGCGTGGTCGGTATATACAGTTACTGGAGAACTTCCAAAGAACACACGAAATTTCTGTACTGATGCTAACACTGCGAGAGTTTCTCTCTCTGTTGCGGAATAGTTTCTTTGGGTTTCATTTAATGTTCGGCTGAAAAAAGCCACGGGCTGACCATTTTGGGAAAGCACTGCACCAATCGCGAAATCTGAAGCGTCCGCTGAAATCTCTAATCCCTTATCCCCTTCTGGAAATTTTAAGACGGGAGCTTGAGTCAATGCGTCTTTCAATTTTTGAAACGCCAAGTTGGCTTCTGCTGACCACGAAAACCTAGCTTTTTTTCTTTTCAACTTTAGCAGTGGCTCAGCTATTTTTGCAAAGTCTTTAATGAAAGCCCGGTAATATGAACACATCCCGAGAAACGACGATAATTTCTTCGCTGTTTTAGGAACAGGATAATTTCTAATGGCTACTATTTTTGACTGATCCGTTTCGATTCCCTTTTGGGAAATTTTAAATCCTAAATAACGTAACTCTTTTGCGGCAAATTTACATTTAGACGCATTTATCTTTAAACCAGCTTCGTTTAACAATGAAAATACTTTTCTTAAATCTTGTAAGTGTTGTTCTAGAGTACTACTCGTAATTATAATATCGTCTAAATATATGAAAGTGCTTTTACCAAGGACTGGTCTTAAGACGATGTCCATACATCTTTGGAACGTTGCCGGCGCGCCGGATAATCCGAACGGCATTCTAAGAAATGCGTACGTACCAGATTTCGTTATGAACGCGGTTTTGTGTACGTCCTCGGGTTTTACCCCAATCTGAAAATAGCCACTCGTGAGATCTAATGTAGTCATGTATTTTGTAGACGAAATATTTCGAATAATTTCTTCAATTATCGGCAACGGATATACAGGATATTTTGTAACTGAATTTAACTTGCGATAATCTATAGCAAAACGCCACCGCTTCGGGTGCGTAATCGGGTAATCATTATTTTTCTTACACAGGACAACGGGGCTAGCATAACTGCTAGAAATTGGCGTGATGATTTTATTCTTTAACATCTCTTTAATATGATGTTCAATTATTTCCTCTTTTGTCCTATCATATCTATATGGCTTTTGCCTAACTGGCTGAGCGTCCCCCGTGTCAATGTCGTGGTTCACCACCTGCGTAAAGCCTGGTACATCACTAAATAAATTCGCAAAGTGACTTACCAGACCTTGGATTTTCTCTTTTTCCTCTGCTTGTAAATGTTCCAAGTCCAGCTGCGGGGGCTTATCATTCTTCGCTTCAATTGGCTTCATATTTAATGTTAGTTCTCCCCCCTTGAAATCAATTTTTGCTTCTGCCAAACTAAAAAAGTCCACACCTAGAATAATACAAGTCTGCAGGTTACGCACAATATAAAACAGGATTCTTACCTGTTCGTTGTTGATACGCACGAACAATGGTACTTTTCCTAAACAGCTACATTTTTCTCCTTGGGCCGCTATGACATCCGTGTCTCTTGCACTAAAAATTCTGTAACGTCGAAAGTGCTTCTTAAAGAATCTTTCCGATACGAAGCTGCTTTGGGCTCCTGTATCCAAGAGGGCTGTCGCCGGTATGTTGTTGATTAGAACTTCAATCTTCGGCAAACTCAAATTCTTAACGACCACGGTGTTTAAATTGATTTTGGAAGGGTTTTGCGCTGCTTCGGACTTCTTCACCTTCCTCGAAGAAATCCCTCTTAGTTTAAATTCTTTTTCTTCTGGTTGCCCTCGGAATCTTTGCTTGTTCTTCTATTAAATTCCCTTCGTTCGCCGCTCGCTTTAGGAGACACATCTTTCTTCGGCCATTGCTTCGCCTTATTCCCGTAACTTTGATTTTGCTTTTGCTGCGGTCTTGGCGAACTCCACTGACTTCTTCGCTCAAATTGGCGTCGTCGTTCGTTGTCGGCTGTTCTTCGGCTTTCAAATTGTACCGCGAGCTCAAATAATCTGTCTAATGTTGTTGGATTTCTTAGTTCGATGAAATCTTGAACTTGGGGCAGTAGCCTAGGAAGTATAACTTGAATAATTTCAGGATCCGGGCGACTTCCATACAAAAGCTTGAAAACTTGAATTTTCCTCAAAATAAAATTAGACAAATCTTCTATTCTTTCTTGGTATCGGCTAAACAGTTCAGCTTCCAATCTGGCTCGATCTCGCACCACAGGAAATGCTTTCACTAGGGAATTCTTGAAATTTTCATACGTGTATGTGGGGCTTCCTGGTTCCCCCAAGAGATTCTTTCCGATGCACTTGAACCAACTTAGCGCTTGGCCCTTCAAAGCGCTGGTAGCAAGAGCGACTTTCTGAAATTCGTGGACTGGATATAGCATGAAGTGGGAGTCTAGCTTTTCCAGGAAATTGATTACGGCTGTCTTGCCGTCAAAACTTGCCGCTGGCTTCATGGCTGCTCGCATGGTTTGTACGATGTAGCCGAATCCTTCTATGCCAGGAGGTGCTATCTCAGGATTCTGGACAGGTACAGCAGGTGTCTCAGGTTCGTATTCTTGTCGTCGAGGCCATCCTCTTCTTTCAATTCGGGCGCCACTGTCAGGACTTAGCATTCTGTGTGTATTCTTTGAGAACATGGTAAATTCTGTAAAGGGTTCTTAACCTCAGGTATTCAGTCCTGAACTGGAACAGGGAGCGGAAGGTACGCTATGTTCTGATGTAACTGCTAGGCTGGATAGTAACTGCACGTGAAGGGATTTGAAATCCTCTTTTATTCAATCACTATTAATTTACAAACTTCCCAATTCGGGAGAGATACAGAAAGTAAAAGACACACTTGGGTCGAACTTAACAATCAAATAATTTTAAAACTAAACCTAAAATAGAAATTAAATCAACTTTGTTTCGCAGAGCACTTCGCGGAGATTGGCCTCTACCGAAAAGGGTACGTAGCAAGCTATACTAAATACTAATGCACTTCAAATTGCTTTACAATGCAATCACGTAGTAAGCACTATGGCTTATAAATTTAAACTGCTAGCTGGTCAGGCGAACGTTGAGCGGCGTGACCGTGATCTGAGTCTAAGCTCTCACACACCGAGAGGTTTCTACCTCTGGCTTAAATAGTACTTGGCTGTACTTCAATAAGTAGCATAAGCTAAAAACGCGCGCTTCTTCTGACAGGAAGTTGAAACAGAGAGGAGATAGAAAAGATTTTAATTAAAATAAAATTTGGTTAGTTTAACTAAAACTTTACAAGTTATGGCTTTATATCCGGAGTCTTGTAAAAGACTAAAACAGAGAAAAACGTTTATTTAAGATGGACTAGACATGACGTAAATTAATATAAGAGAGTTATAAGACGTTTTGTTTCTTCTGCTTCGAAATAACCTAATGTCTCTACACTGGCGCCCGAACTAAAAATGCCAGAGGATGATGATTCTTCACTACCAGGATTTGGCGATTATGTCCCGGAATCCCCCGTCGCCCTTTAAAAGGGGGAGTATAGCATGCCTTCGTAGTGTAAGGTCAGCAAACTCGGCGCGTATTCCAGAGGTCCAAGGTTCGAGTGCCGGCGAGGGCATTGTTCATTTTTCAATTTCCTGCTTTAAAATATCCTAATTTCTTTACACTTATTAAATAGGTTCTTCGCACTTAAAATATAAAATTCAATTCAATGGCAATATCGCAAAATATTTAAAACTATAATATCTTTAGAACTTCCGATAGTCAGTCTCGCGCGCTGGAGTAAAAATGTTTATTTTTTCGTATAATGTTGCCATTGCTCGCTTTGAAATCGTTGAGTTTGTTGACCGAAAATTTCGTTAAAGTTTTACAAAATATGAGTTAGATAACAAAATAATTTCCATACTCCAAATTTGGGCTTTCAGATGCCCTGTTCGAGTAGAGGACTACGTTATTCAAAATTTGATGTCTCTAGGTACCGTTGTTTTCCCGCAATGCAAGAAACATGCATTTATGCAGGTTCTTTATTATTTAATTTCTTCAAATATAATGCAGAACTCTAACATTTTGCTGCAACAATTTGAAAAGTGAAACGTCGTTTTATAGTGGACGACGCAAAATGCCTAAACGAAATTAATAGACCTCCTGGACAAACTGCCCCTTTGGGCTAACAAATATGCAAAATGTAATGATGTAAATTGATATCAGAAATACATTTAATACTCTGTGGTGACCAAGCATAAAAATATGCTTGTTAAGGTTAAAGAGAGTCCGGAAAAACTTATAAAAAATTATTTAAGTTATTTGGAAAATCGAAAGATAACTTTTACAGGGATGATGTGTATATATATATATACTAGAAATTATAATAAAGTTGACCCGCAAGGGTCGGTATTAGGAACCACACTGTGAAATTTCGCAGAGGACACTGCTTTGGAATTTGATGATGTAATAAAGCTACAAGCGTATGCCAAGGACTTTGCACTACTTGTTCCTATTGGTAGCAGACAAGTCATTGAAGATAAGGCGAAAATAGCGCTAGAGATATTTTTTAAGTGGATTAAAGAAAACAAGCTGGAAATAAACGAAGATAAAATGTCAGTGATTACATTTCCGAAGAAGTCGACGCTTGAAGGTTCAACTATAATGTACTGGAAAAGCAGTAACACTGCGAATAAAAAGATAATAAATCAAGTATTCGAGGACAACACAGGATATAAACTTTAGTTGGATTCTACATCTGACAAATATTAAACAAAAGGTCTATAAAGATTATTA
The DNA here is from genome assembly GCA_000611955.2 of Stegodyphus mimosarum. NCBI lineage: Eukaryota > Metazoa > Arthropoda > Arachnida > Araneae > Eresidae > Stegodyphus > Stegodyphus mimosarum. The sequence continues at coordinate 404,354 of KK116476.1, forward strand.
ATGAAGATATTTATAGACATAAAAGTACACTTATGAAGTTAAATAAAGGAAACAGAGAAAATTATTCTGTATGGTGCACTGGTTTGTTCGAGTGGGAAAGTGAAGACAAGAATTAAACTCTTGCAAATTCAGAAAGTAGCTTTACTGTCAATCATTGGCTGTCATAAGACAGTGTTGACTATCAGCGTGCAAATTTTGGTTGGAGTTATTCCCATTGATTTAACGGCAGATTTTGAAAACTAAAATCTATTATGCACAACAAATGGAAAAGATATAATATAGCCAAGTTTTAAAATAAATAATGAAACAAGTGATGAAAAAGAGGATAAATATTATTGTCATCTAGTGAAATTTGGAATTAATTAAATGGAATAAAGACAATCCACAGGGACGTGAATTAGAAATCTTTACCAATAGCTCGAAGATTGATGGCACTGCTTGATCAGGTTTTGTTGTATATTTTGATGAGGTAAATTACGTGGAAAATTAAGGAAAGCAGTATATTTTTTGAAGCCGTATAAGGTATTTCTCCCGCCGTTTTAGCATGCCTTCGCGATGTAATAGTCAGCACACTCGGCGCGTATTCGAGAGGTCTGTGGTTCGAGTCCCGGGGAGGGCATTGCTCATTTTTCATCTCTCCTGCTTCAAAACAAGTCCTAATGACTCTACAGCCGTATTATCAGCTTTCCGAAAAGCATTAATGTGGGCTTATACCTGGATAAGCGAAAAACGTTTTCCAGAATGTCCAACTTCAGTTTCTACAAATTCTCAATACTGAAAGCACTTGTTTCAAAGAAATGTTCTGTTAAAAAAGTTAGCGCAGTAAGAAATGAAGTTCTGGAATTTATTTAAAAATTTAAATTGAGTATTAATTGGGTTAAGGGTCATACAGGAGTTTTGGGAAATGATGCAGCAAAAAATGCAACTACGAAGAATGTTATAGATTTGTGCTCTACCATATAGATAGATTATATATAAGAAAAGTTATTGCAAAAGAGGTTAGGCGAAAATAGCAAGATTATTCTGTGATGAGGGAGTAAACCCAGCAATAACTGGCTAAGGACAACACCCATAATATCTTTACAGATTTCATAAGAAAAATATAAATTGCAAGTATGGATGTGACAAACAAGCGCAAATTACCGACGCTATGTGTGGGAATGTAAATATACAGATTCAATCAGGAAAAACTGTTTCAAAAATATTACAAAAGAAAATGGGCTGTATCTTTATACGAAAGAAAAACGAAAATGGCAATTATAAAAACTGTAAAAAATTTAAATAATTATCATATTTAAATCCTCATTAAAACTTATAAATATGAACTATATTTATTTGTTGTTTATTAAAATTTTTTGTTTTATTACATGAGCATATTATTTTTGCTTATTTAAGAATGTATAATGTATGATTTTGTGTTCACTAAAGAGTTTGTGAAAAATTGTAAACTTAAAGTAATAGTATAAAAATGTTGTTATAAATATTCGCATAAAAATAGAATAGAAAATGTTATAATATAAACATATTCTTTAAGATAAATGGTATGCAAATTATGATATGTAAACCACAAATGGAAATATTTTACAATAAAGTGATATTTATATTGAGATATAATATTAACGTTAATTCATAAGGATCTGTAAAGTAACGGTGAAAAATTGTTCTGTGGACGGCTGCCGCTGAAGCCCAAGAGACTGGCTGCGGTTTGAGAGTAAATCCTTAACGAAAGTCAAAGTTACGCGGGAGACCTATGCATAAACTATCATTCTATAAAACTCAACATATATGCTCACGTAAAATTCGCTGACCTGTATGTGGGAGTTCTTAATGCAGAAGGAGAGAGAGATGAGGTCTATAGTACACTTTTCTCCTCCGAAATGTGCAGAAGAAAATATTTTTTAAGTTACCTCATCATTGATTTATGTTTTCGCATAAATGATTCTGAATGAAGGTCGTGGTAACCTTGCTGGTGAAGTTATGGGGTCTTTCTCAGAGGACGAGGTTAGAAGCCGAGTTGCCCTGTATTTATGTTGCATTTTATTTTATTTTCCAGTCATTATAAGTTTCAGTTAGATAACGGTTTGCCAAGTTTGGCGGTACGGTTATTAATTTACAGGTTAGGCAGAAAAACCATTCTGTACTCAATATAATCCATATATTTTATAAACCCAACTACAAATCAGTTATGCGCGCTGCTTCAACCTCTGAAAAGAGCAGTTTTTATTATTTAAGGTCTCTCTACATCTGGGAAAGGATTTTTTTTGTTTCTTTTTTTTTGCTAAAACCACTGAAAATTTACGTACGTCAATGAATTTGGGTACCTCTAACGGTATTATATTAATAGTGATTACCCAAGGGACCTGCTACATTGTTGCTCAGGCTCGAATATCAGAGAAGGCACTGGAAAGACTAAGAGAAAAATGTATACTTAGCGTGGATGCATTCAGCTGATCAATGCTGGTTAACTTCTTTTTTTAATTAAGAAAACATATACAAAACTTTTAGTATTCCACGTGGCTTACAGACGTAAGTAAATAACGCACAGTATAAGGAATTCAAAAATAAAAACATAAAATCTAGGCCTGGGGAGAGCAAAGGGAAAATATAAACTACAAATACTATTATAATAAAAGTACTAAAATGTACCATGAATAGGTAAAGGATGGTATTAACTCATATAAATGAAAATAAACCAACTTAACACAATAATAATGAAAATGTAATAATACTTAAAAATAATACGTTTTTACACGAAACACTGTGTACAGTGATGTTTTTGATTAATTTCATGAGTTGGTTTATTTTGTTAATTTGATTGCTCATTCTTGCGCAAAGTTTGAGCTACTTTATAAAATAAAAAAGATAATAATTGATCCACCTTTGTTGAGCATTATTTATTGTTATTAAATTTAGTTTAATCTTAATGCCAGTGTCAAAATGTATATACATTTTTAAAGTTGGTTTTATTCTCTATTTTTGAAGATATTCATTCTAATTCCTATGCATATCATATCGTAATGAATTTCCCACGTTGGCTTATTCGATTCCTTAGAGAATCGGGGGCTTACTAATTCACAAAAAACAAGCGTTCCGTAATTGGACTGGAAAAAAATACCAGTGAATTTTCTTTTGGATATCTCCACGAATTTCGCGCATAAAAGTGTGAGCTCCTTGTATTTAAAATATTACAACAAAGTGAACCTTTCACTATTTGTGAATTTTTGTCAACCGGGGTCATAGTTAAACGCGACTACGGAGCGCTCACACACCCATACTGATACTGTTTAAAAAAATCTACATTTTTTAAATTTGCAAATGGAGGTACATTGTTAAAATCAATATTTATTTTAACAAAATTTGCAGACTCTTTTTACAAAACACTTCACGCATTGTGATTTAGTTATTACTACATATTTAGTTATTACTACATAAATGCTTAATTTTTTTTGATGCAGAAATTCTGTTCCCTAAGCGTGAGGAGTCGCGTTTTAAAAGCTGAAACTCAGTTATTCTAAATTACAATTAAATTATTTATTCTATTACAAATTCTAATCATTTTAAAATTATTCTATGCATATTTTGAAAGTTTAATAACTACTTCAGAAACTACGAAATTCTTCAGGTTTTCTTATTCTTTCAGAAATATGCGATTATTATCCAACTTTGTAACAAATTAAGCCGTATGCTCTAAATCTGTCTGTAGCTAAGTACTTGATCAGATAGTCTTTCTGTGACTTTAGATGCCACAGTGAGTACTTCCAGATAATAAATTGGAAGGTCTTCTAGACACTATTTCTTCTTCAAGACTCCTGCGCACAAATAACTAATTGACTGTACTGTGATAGCTTCTAATGTATTCGACGACAACAAGAATATTTGACACCCAATAAGATTATATAAATTTGTTGAGACCTTTAGGAAATTCGAAGCGAAAAAATATGGAAAATTATCTGTACTCTTGCCGTGATTCGAACTACGGGCATTCCATTTACTAGAGGAACGTGCATTTACAACAAGGCGGGAAAGGAATGCGATTCTTGATAAATTCAAAAGTCTCATTTCCACTTAATTAAACTGGGGCTATTATAACTAACTAAATAAAAAGTGAGTGAGATTAGAAAATTGAATTCGTTTTGAAATTTTTTATTATTTTTTGATAAGAATGTGTGAGTGTGTGGTTTTGTGAGACAGAGAGTTACATTATAACTTGATTAATAATTTAATAATTATATACATAGATATTAATGTCTTATGAACGTAATTCCATAAATCAAAAGTACATAAAGAAAAACATAAGCCCTGTTTCCTGTAAACCTCATAGGTACTTGAGGTGGTTAGAGCATCATTCTTACTCAAGGAAAAATGTTTTTGTTGTGACTTATCAACTTATAATACCTGTTTCTTTGTAGAGTCATTAGATATTTTTTGAAGGAAGAAAGGTGAAAAATGTGCAGTGCCCTCGCCGAGACTCGAACCTGGAGCTCCCGAATACAGTCCGAGTGTGCTACCGTTACACCACGAAGGAATGTGACAAGGAGGGAGCAAATACCTTATATCTTGAATAATAGCCAGTTAATACCCATTGTATGTTAGTTACGTAGCAAGATGCAGAGTGTTTCAAAAAACAAATTGAAACTAAATGTCACATCTTAATAAATTTCAAGCATATTATTTCCTCTGAAAACCAATACAATTAATTAGTAATCGTTATTTCATTACTAACAATGATAAATGTCCGTAAAGCTTCAGGCATTAGAAATTACTCAAGAAAAATCCTTTATTTTATGTAAGCAAATTATTTTAAATTATATAGGAATAATGTTATGTCATACTAAATGGCTACGTGAGAGTTTAATACAGAGGGTGTCTGCATAGATTTAGAAAGAATTTAAAAAAAAATTATTTGGAATAAAACTTTCGAGCAACAGATTATTATTTGTAATGAGAATTATCGTCGCCTATTTTGAAATTTATTTTTGTTTTAAAATGTTGCATATAAAGAAGCTGTAGATTGAAGGATATGTTTTTGCGCTTTCCGAAGAAAATCCCTCCTATTCCAAAATCAAGAACCTAGTGAAATGCGTTGTATTAAAATTTCTAAGAGCAAAATATGCAACACTGTTAATCGAAAATCGCCAATCATTAGTCCTACATGGAAAGAAAACTCAGAGCGGATACCCTGAAAAGATACGTACTGTTTCTAATGTTTCTAAAGTTGTAAAGGCATTAGGTTATTTTGAAGCAAGAGATGTGAAAAATAAGCAATGTCCTCGCCAGGACCGAACCTCGGAACTCTCGATTACGCTTCGAGCGTGCTGTCCATTACACCACGAAGGCATGCTAAAAAGGCGGGAGAAATACCTTATATACTTTTAAAGGGCAACTGGGGATTAGGGAACCCAATCGCCAAATCCTGGTGTTGAAGAATCATTATCCACTGTCTTATATGGAATTTTTCGAGACACGCAAATCAAAAAAATGAGCAATGCCCTCGCCGGGACTCGAACCACAGACCTCTCGAATACGCGCCGAGTGTGCTGACCATTACACCACGAAGGCAGCAGAAATAGCTTATAAAGTTAAATCTTTGCTAATAATAGAAAATCCGTCGACGCAGAAATCAGTTGTAAAGTTTTAAATGCATCTGTAGCAACAATAAATAAAATAATAAACCAACATTTACAGCTTAAAAAAGCTGAAAAGCATAATACTCACCAGCTTTAGATGCAACAGCAGGCTCGTGTGGAACAATTTGTACAAACCTGTATGAAAATAGTTTATGAAGAGAGAAATGGAAATGCATTGTGATCCCTGATAAGTCACGGGTTTGCCTAAATTGCCTGATAAGTCATGGGCCTGCCATAATTTTAAATGGCTGCCTATTTTTTATTCAGGACGAAATGAAAAAAATATACAAATCTCTTTCGTCAATGAAAAGAAAGTTTCAGTAAGAGGTTAATGATTGTTGCATGATTTTCTTACAACTGAAATTAAAAATAAGAAGAGTGGGAAAAAAATTTTAAATCAATTAAGCGTACCATCATGAGAAAGTTTTACGCCCGATATTTACAGAAGAAATTACATTTCTTTATCCCACTGACTTTCAAAGTCAAAG
>KK116476.1:414241-440384 GCA_000611955.2 Stegodyphus mimosarum
CACTGCGGCCTTCCTCCGACTTCCCAATGATTCGACCTTTTGAAAAAGCATCCAGATGTCGTCTAACAGATTGATTATTCGACATTTCTCGCTGAGGCAGCAACTCGGTGTGATTTTAACTGCTATATGGCGTGCAATCTCTTTGCCAGAAATACTGATCTTACACCGACAAAATGCTTTATACTACTCAGACACTCCCCTATTACGTCTACCTGCATATTTGCGCATGTGCTACCATACATCACCTTACTTAATCTCCTGTTTGGTCTTTCTGTCCGCTCTGCCTCTTCGTTCAGCTGATATGCTAATTTTTCGACTTCGTCCTTAATTTTTGCACACCAGTGTAGTATGGTGCGAAAAATATCGGCTTTGGAACAAACATCAGTTGCGGAAACAGACGAGTCCCAATTCAGCGTAAGCTCTGCTTCTCTGAGTAGCTTCATCTGAAAAAGAACAGAGAAGGAAACCTGTGGTAGAGGAAGTTCGTAAACCTGGGCAGGCATCATGTTGGACGGGGGCACACAGACGTTCGTGTCTTTGGCAGGGTTCGATGACAGTTACCAGGTAAAGGACAGGCATTTTAGAGTCCTGTGTTCGCCTTTTCAGGGCTACAGTTGGCTCCCAGTTTAGTTTTATGGACGACAACATTCTCCCACATAAAGCAAATCGGGATGAAGATTTTTGGAAAGTGAAGATATTAACCAGATGAATTCATCAGCCAGATCTCCAGACCTAAACCCTAAAGAAAATGCCTAGAACACTCTTGGGAGGGCAATTTCATCCCCTCTCTGAATCTTCCAAACCTGGAAACAGAGTAGCTTCAGGAAGGGAATCCGCTACCACAGGATATCAAAGGCTGCCTCTTTTTCAATACGAATTCATGTTGTGAGAGTTGTGTAATTGTTAGCTCGAACCGTTTTCCTTACTAGCCTCCTTTTTTTCCATTTGCAAACTCTGGTCTAGACATTCTGGTGTCAGTGAGCTTACAAACGACCGTGCGGGTGTGCCATATTGGCATATTTGTGCGGGTGTTCTATTGGTATATTTTCTGTGTTATATAAAAGTGCATTTAAATAAGCCGTACATTATATGTATTTATAATGGTAATATGTATAATATATATTTCTCCATATTATATCAATTTATGCCGAAATAATGATGAACCAAATTTAAATATTCTCTTTCACTAATATTTTATTAAATTATTTTAGGCCGAAATAAATGAAACAAAAGTTGAAAATAGAATTAGATGAATGCATAAAGGTTAAAAAGAAAAGTAAACTAAACCTACAGTTAAAATATTTATTTAAATTAATGATACCCATTTCTTCGAACTAAAAATCATAAAACGTATTCTCTAATAAGAGATGCACACTTTGTGCAAGTTTTCTTTTCTTAAAATGATATTTAACTGAATTTATTTAGTTCTTAATTTTTAACGCTTTCCAGTTTCTACAATTTTCATAACAGAAAAAAAAAAGTATAATTACACAACTCACAAAACAAAAATCACCAAGTCATCATAATTCTTTAGGCTAGGTACATAATATATCAGGTATTATTAACTTTCTTTTATCATTTGATATGAAGTTTTATAAAACAAGTTTCACTACAACGTTTCTATTGCTAGTTTCCCTGAACTTAGTTCAGTGGTTAGTTTGCTTAGTTTAATTCCTTGAGTTAACAAGAAGGCATATAAGGAGCACGTGCCAGCAGCTTTAGATTCACATATTAAGGACAGCGTGATTTTCATGAAAGTGGTTTTAGTAATATCAAACTGTTATTTATGTTTGTGCGAAACAGCTAAGTGATGTGAACAGTAAGTAATATGAAATTGTTTATCCTTTTAAGCTGATATGAAACGAATATCAGGCTTTATTTATTTTTCCATGTACAAATATCGAAATTGATTAATTTCGAATAGCTTTAGAGATTTGGAAATTTCTACAGATGATGCATCAAGTGTAATTATGAAGATTTATTAGACAGACAAAATGCCATATGAGTGTAACTGACAATATGATTCCATTTCTACTGTCATCACATTTATTATCTGTAGCTACTACAGAATTTTATATCCAGCAATTTTCTTCCTCTACGATTTGCAAATTGGTTTTTGCGCTGATTAGTGCAATCCTTTAGCCTGGCAATATGATAGACGAGCGAAACAGCACAGTCTTGCGGTAACGACAGTTCTTTTGAATTTTTCACCACCAACCAGCCGATACACTGACGTGTTATCCTATCGCCCAGACGATTTCCCCGGAACTATCATTATTTCCATTACCTCATTAATACAGCTAAGGCAGTGGCTTCGGGTCGTCTTGGTCAACTACAATCATTTTCTCTTCATTGGTTGGAATTTCGTGAATGTTTTTTCTGATTCTATGATATTAAAGAGCTACCTGTACTAGTGATAAGGACGTGAAAATTTCTTCTTCTTTCCAGGTCATCCCGAATGAGCCGAAGATGTCATGTAGTATTGTGAAAGAAAATTCGAATTCCCTTGTTAAACATATTTTCGGAGTCTCTATTAGACAGATGCGTAGGTCTCGAAAGGACCTTCAAAAGGAGCGAAATGTTAGACCGCATATATTTTGATATAATTCCTTTTCCAGTCAAAATTCTAAAAATAAAGATTTCACAAGGTCTTTTACAACAAACTCTTTTTCAGTGTTAGAGACGTAGAAAAAAAAAAGCTAAATGCAGCAAAACCGTGTAAGGTACTTTATTGGAATAGGAAGTACGTCCGAATGGCAGTCGGAAAGTCCGAAGTTCGAATCACTGTGAACTCATCGTTGATTTTTTCACATTACCTCATTTAAAAAATATATATTTGTAAATGATTCTATTTGTGGTGCTTGAACTAAAATGAGGTAGATGAAAATTCGTTGCCACCAGGATTTGGCGATTTTGCCCCCGCCTCCACAGTAGGAGGAATCTGTACACGATCTTCTCTCTCCTTACCGCGTATCTCCGTAGCATGCCCCGCTACCAATCGGGAGAATCCCACTTCGAATTCCGAGAAGAGCATAGTTCATTGTTCACCTTAATTGATTGTTCGTAGTGAGTGTTTTTCACTGGGGAAGGGAAGTAATATAGGTTCAAACACAGTGAAATAGTGAATCATAACAGTAAACTGTGTAAAAAATGTACCAGACAAACGAAAGTGATAAAATGTGTTTTACAAAATTAAACACATTGATTGGGGAATGCTAGTTAACTGGGTTCATTTTGGCCTTACTTGTCTTAGTCGCAGTTAAGTGGCATCAGTGTTGAAGGAACAATAATTCAGCGCTAGCTGCCTCAGATACATTCTGATAATTACCATAATAATATAGTAGACATATCAAGTTACTTCATTATTACAGTTTTATAGTAAATAAACTGGAAATCACGGTCATAATACGATAAGGGTAATTTATAATATGTGTTAGGTTTTCGGTTTTCGAGGAATACAGTATATGAATTCAGCCGAAATCTGACTCTGATACATCTGATTTTTTGAGCGGAATCGTAATTCCACTCGAAATCTCAAATAAAATGAGCTGCTCTATTTTTCTGTAGAATTAATTTGTAGTATGGCCAGAAAATCTATCATTGTCATTAGTTTAACTTAATTTGCTAATATTTTTATTGACTTATTTACATTCAATTTAATTCTGATTGCTCATTATTTACTTATTTTTGTTCCTCCGATATTATTAACTTTAAAAACTAAGCGTTGGAGGGAAAAAAAAGAATTTTGCAGCTTTGACGGTCGGATAATCGTAACTGTACTTATTTCAGAGATGAAGATGCTTTTGTATAACGCTTTTAAGGAAAGTACCTCCAAAACTTCTTAATGAAAGCTTTTATTTTTTTTAATTTGTTTATTTATTAAGTATATTTTTCAACTTCCTCAGGCACAGCCAGCTTTCCCTGCGGGATAAAATTTTGAAAAATCGATGCTTCTTTTATTCCTTTCAATTCCCTTTCTTGCTTCACGTACAAAATAAAGCTTCTCTCCCTATTGCAGCGCCATCTATGGGATATAACTAAATTCTCAAAAGGAAGCAAAGTTGAGTTTCGTCATCAAATTGAATTAAAACTTCATGAAGTGCAGACCTCTTTTATTTACACTGTATAATGAAGAAGATGATTCCAGTAAGACGTATTATTAAAGATCCTTGTTTGCGAAAGGTTTAAAATGCTCCGAAATTGACTAATATTTTCAGTGATTATTTGTTTTACAACAACAAATGCTCCTTTGCCGAAGCAAAATATTTTGAGATCAAGATTCTTCCCTGATAGTCACTGCTCAAAGTAAATTATAATGGCTCATTTTTTTCACTCCTGATCACAAAATTTATTCAGCTAAAAACTCTAAAATATTGATAAAATTAGTCTCATTGTTTACTTTTGCTTGTTTTCCAGTTAAAAAGAATCAAACCATACAACTGAATAAAACGCAACCTTAGTAAATCATACAACTGAAATCATACAACTCCAAATAAAGTTTACAGTGACATTATTTTCCTGCAAATAGATCGGGATTGTTATTTCACATTTTTAAAAATTTTGTTAAATTTTCGAGAAATGGCACAGACAAATGGTTCCATATTTGAATATACGGGATGCTTGGAATATATCTGGCAAAAATGTAAAGGCAGGTAGCAGAGAGGGAAATAAACAGATTTTCTAATGGAATGTGTGTACCCAAATGGGGCGCTGAAGCAGAGAGTATGCTGTTGAGTGGGAGATAAAAGTGTGCCGCTGGCTTGAAATGTTATTTCCCGTCCGGACTTCGAGTGATATGCATTGTTACCCGAAAGCAGAGCTCACCGACGCACAGCATTTTATCAATAGGGCTGCTGATGGAAACGGAGCAACTGTGGAATTCAAATTTTTTACTCGAACTGTTTGCGGAGGACAAAACAGTGCGATGAAGCGAATTTTTCAGAATTTAATTTAGATTTTTTAATTTAATGTTTAAACGGTTCTTCTTACATATTTTTATTTAACGAACAAATATTAAAAGTATCAGAATTTTACTGCTTCCACCTATTGGATAGAAAGAATAGAAATATTTGAAATTTTTATCAAATTTTTAATTTTATAAATTTTTGGAGAATTTTTGATTATTTCGGAAATTATATCCATTTATTTGATCATTTGAAGTCCATTATTTTAAAACTTCATTATCTTAAAATGCGTAAGATTCAAATTTTTGAAATTTTCAGACATTGTAAAACAAAAACTTCGCCAAGTTTTAAGACAAAAGTGATAAAAAGAATATGAACTGAGCGATTTTCTATATTTTTTTTTAAAAATAGCTGTTGAAGTCTGAAGCAGAAGGGGGAAAATTCGTTGCTGCTTAGTCATCAAAAAGAAACATGCTTTCAAAGTTATGAAGTCATGAATTTTATAAAGAGAATTTTTTTTCTTGGTCCTCAAAAATATACAATGAATTATCAATATAGACGAAAGCCAGCTCCACTTGATTTACCGAAGCTTTCTCGTGCAGCAAACCACATGATGACGCCCCTGATGAATTATCTTTTTACTTTTTGTCTTTTCGTTAACTGAATGAGCTTTAAATAAAAGCCTTGTTTATAATTTCATTGAATAAAAGCCATCGGTAAGCATTATTGAAGCCAGCTCCTCCACTCTGCAGCAGTAGTTTTCTTATGGGCATTTTAATGCCAATACGCTATTTGTGATGTCGCTCAAAATTTATTTTTTTATAATGCATTCTCAGTCTGAAAAAGAAATGGACGCATTTCAGTTTTACTTTTTTTGTAATGATTTTAAACATATTTTAACGCAGTTTAAAATGATAGGGTACAATGAAAGTGGATAAAGATAGTGGCAAGTGGATGGAGCACAATGAAAGTGGATGACTACAGAATTATGAGGAATGTACGCAAACATTCTGAACCTGAAAACCTGGAGTACGTCGTACTGTACAGTTCATTCTTAAAAAAAATGTGCGAAGTCGGTCCGTATTGACGTCTTCCAATTACTAGCTCATTGCATGTGCTGATCACTACGCCGTTGAACTCTAGAGGAAAATGCTTTTATTGTCTACCTCAGATTAATGGGAGGTGGATAAACCTGGCTTTGTGGGGGGGGGGAGTTTGTTTACTGCTAAAGAATTTAAAAAAATGGTTATCACAGACAGTCAGTGTAAAATTACACTATTTACAGAAAATAAAAAAAGAAAGAAAGAAAAAAGGAAGGCGAAAGACTACGACAAAGATAACAGATAATGCCATAATCGCAACTTAGTTTCAGGATTTCTAATGTTGTTTATACTTCACGTTTCTAGCGCGTGTTCGTTTTTTTTTAAATGTTGATTAAATTCATGTAAGGAAATGAGCTCATTCTTCAGATTAAACTGCTTAAAACACATGTCAGTTTGTTAAAGTAATTAACTGTTGCAAATATATTTTTTTCTGTCCCTTTTGAACTGCCCTTGATCTAATTGTGGTTTTGATTTGACGATGGATATCATCTTTCGTATTACCCCAATTAGCTGGATGTCAAGTGCAATTCTTTACAATATTCCTCTTGTTTACAGAATCTTACATAGAACACTGCTAACGTGGTAGCAGATTTTTTTAAAGTCCTTATTTTTTTTATCCTGACACTAGTCATGCATATTTCAACATTTCTTTGAAAGGTGTAAAGTCAACTTGGATTGTATTTTCTTACAGATGTTTCATAGCTTTTAGTTGTCAAGTAAATACAGTGGTATTTTATCGGAAAAAATTGTCTAAAAATCAAGCAGAATGAAGTAAGCGATTATGTGTTAAAAAGGTTTCTTTGAAAAGGGTACCTTAGTAGAAGTCGCCAAATGTTCAGAATGCGCCCGACTTTGGCAGCCATGAGCATAACCATTTTTCAAGCAGCCATGATCATAACTTTCTCTCACTCAAGCAACGTCGCCATTTTCTTTTGCGTTCTTTGTGTTGAAAGATATAAATTCACTGCAATGCTCAGTGCAATTAACAGCTAAATACGAAATTAATGAAATATAGCTTAATTTACTTCAGTTAGAAATGTTACTAAAGATAAAATGAAGAAATTTGTTTTTTTAATTCACTCAATTTGATAAAGAGATGCAGACTGATTAAATTTGAAAGATAAATTAAAGACCTTCTGACTTACTGAATGGTAATCCGCTAAGAACTCATTATACACCTCTTTGCATGGAGCATAAATTAAAGCCCTTGTCTTTCGCGTATTAGTAACATTTGTCAAGGCCAATAGGTATATCGTTGCGAATGGTTCCTTAACGTAACATGAGGTAATGCAATGAACATAACAATCAAAAATTTTGGGAAGGTTCTGTAAAAGAGGTTTCTAACATCAAAAGAGCATTCGCATCGGGATTCGAAGTAAAAACCTTGTAAGGTATTTTATGTTAATTAACCAATCATCATAATTTAAGCCTCTAGTATAACTTCGCCTGTCCGTAGTCTTTGCCAGAATGCAAATTAGTTGTTTTTGTGTATTTAAGCTGAGGTTTTGAATAATTAGTCAAAAGCTTCTGGCAGTCGCGTCTTATAGTTAGTTACTCTCACCTATTGTGGTTAAATCTGTAATCTGGATTTAGCGTCTTGCTAGGCAATGCCCTAAAATACGTGATACGTGAGGTAAATATCTGAACCAGCCTAAATAGGTTAATTTTATGTGTAGTCACAGACTACGTTACCTACATAGAAATTTAATTTTCCGTTATATTAATTTAAACGCCCCCAAGGTAGCAGTAGTTCGTTGTAGCACAAGCTGTCGTGTTCTATTCAGCTTAAGCTTAAATAAGAAGGTTATTTAAATCTTCTTCAGCATTTGTGATTTATTTAAGACTCAGCCATACTTCATGAGCAGTTTAGCACTGCAGAACATAAAAATACAAACTCCAGTTCATAAAAGAACTTTACAACTTATTTGATTGTAGCGTTTCATTTCTTTTATTACGCCATCGAAAATTAACATAAAATACCTTGAACAGGTACTTGAAATCAAGTGAATTAAATTTTGCCTAAAACTTCACCTCCGATTTATTGGTTCCTTTATCAGAAGTAAATATACAGAATAGCTGTCTGGAAAGGAATGCGCGAACATTTGAACCAGTTCTCGTTCTGAAAACCTTTCGTTTTGAGACACAAACTTGCGTTGCAGAACCATTTCGATTTCAGTAGTAGGAAAATGCAGTTTAATTTCGCAGTTTTCTGAATAAAATTTTTCACTCTCGCTAATATGTTTATCTTCGAAGAATTTTATCGCGACTGTTCTTCGTTTAGCTATTGCCGAATTTTGTAAACCATACTGATTATTTCTGGGGGTACGGTGGCGGCACCTCAACAAGAAAGCAACCGAAAACCTCAAAGGGAAAATTTACTGGACCTGTTCTCTTTTTTTTTCTTTATTTAATTACAGTAAAGCACTCGAGGGCCATCTGTCTAAGGAAATGCATGCCTTCGTAGATGTCGTTCTAAGGGAAACCTGCTCGTATACAAGTTACACATGGAGGAAACTACGAAAACGCCCACGCAGCCAGCCCCTTCGCCAGAAACCGTTCGAACTCCGAACCGAACTACCATCTTTTAGCAAATTTACCGTTCGGCCGCTGGTGGGCTGATTACTGGGTTGATGAACATTTTATTCGTAGTGCAACGAAATAAGCAGGTTACCACTTAGGCCCACAACTGCGACCTGGTGTCCCATTAATCCTAAAGTACCTAATTTTGTAATTCAGAAAGATCTTGCAAAATAAATGTTTCGTTTTTTAAATTCGTTTTTCTGTTTAATGTTGTTTCAATTTAATTGGAGAAGAAATGAGGGTACTTATTATTACTCCGTTAACCATGAAATTTGGCAAAGAAATTGTCAAGTTGTGCCAATCTTTCCTGCAGAACTCTGAAGGAACTGACACATTTTCATTTCATAAACAATCGCACATCAATCTTCATTTCTTTTTTTTTCCACTTCATAAAAAGCGGAACAAGCTTTCATTAATTTCCAGTATTTCGTTAAGCCCTTTGTTTTCATCGGAAGCTCTGTTTGCAACGCTATGAGTACAACAAACTTCCTATAGGTAATTATTACAGTATGTTACTATTTTAACGGCCATATCCGGTTGCTCCTTTATCTATTCAATTTATTTAAATTTTCTCGATCAGCTATAAATGAACTGGAGTAAAACCATAAATGTAATTCTAAAACTTTCAAACTACGTTACTTTTGGAACGGATATTATCTTGTCACAATTATTCACATTTTCATCGCTATTTTTCATCTGTTTTCGAATAAAGTACCATACAGAGGCCATTAATACGCACTTTTTTCAGTACGATCCCATAACTTTTAAAATTATCTATTGCTTGCTGATCTGTAGAAAGCGGGTTCCAAATTTTAATCATTTCTTGAAACTGAATAAAAAATACAGCAATAACAGATAATTTATATCCTTGTTCATAAAAACAAAACATAACTTACCGAAAATCAATAGGGGTTACATCAGGCTAAAGCCTAGATATTATGAATGTAATGTGACGTCATGCTTATCAATAACTGGCATTAAATCGCGATGTTGGCGACAGTTTCAGTGCCGGAAAAGATTTCGAAAAAATAAAAGTTAACATATCAAATCAGAATGTAACATTATTGTTATGACACCTAGATATATTCCTTTTGTGAATCAAAATTTCGTGATTTACTCCTATAAGAAACTGATGTGCTGCTCAAAACAAATCATACAGATTCACTTAAGAAGTTAAAAAACAATAACAGCCAGAGTCTTTTAGTTAAGTGCGATGGAATTCTGTGACTTAAAGACACACACGCATGTTTTTGATATGTATACTTATTTTGTGGAAGAACATGTGTAAAATGATGCTTTATTTAAGTCGATTTCCTTAAAGAAACAACTTCTGAAGTTACTGTTTTCTTCAGAAGATTTTACTGAGTTATATATCATTTATTCCAAAACGGCATTTCTTCGTTTGAATAGGCTGCTAAGAAAATAAGTCAAAGATTAAGAAAAAAACTAAATATTTTTTCTACTGTTTCGCTTTCCTTGTTGAATTTTCAGGCTCGTTAGGATAAGCGGAAGGTTGAAGAAATACCATAACGGTATCGGAATGATTCAAACAAGAAGAAATAGCAGAAAGCATTGTAAAAGATTTTAACTTCGGTTTCCGTTTGGTCTTTCTGTTTGCCAAATAAATTGAAAATCTGAGTCTGAGCAAAGATAGAATCTCAGTTATGCACATATGTAACATTTAAGCACTTCGCGCTTTTATTGGAGTTTAAAAGAAGTTGGAAACCTCGCATGCTAATCTTTGGAAATGCTTTGCGCTTTCATATTTAAAAGAGTTCAGAACTTTGGATTTATAATGTGCTTGGAAAGATATTTAGACGCCAAACCTGAGTTCATTAAATTTTTCAAAAGTAAGGAACTCTTAAAATATGTGAAATTTGTTTCAAACTGATCAGTTGAAACTCAAGAGAAGGTAGGTGCTAATTTTAATCTCCCATGCAAAATGCTTATTTAGGTCATTGTTCCATTTGCGTGGTTGAACCACCAGTGGCAAAATGGTTAAAACCACTGAATACTGGGAATTCGATCACAGGCGAACGGGTTAGCTGTCTGGTTGATTTTCCTCATGTGTAACGTGAATACCGGCCAGATGGTTACAGTGGTTAGTGACGCTAACTGCCGTAACGGTAGTCCTAGATCTGAATCCCGGAGAAGGAATGCATGTTTGTAAGTGTACAGTGTCTGTACGTCAAGGGGGTGCTCAAAATACATGGCGAGCCAACGTGAATGCAAGCTAGTTTCCCCTATAAAATCCTCCACGAAAGCTTCAAATAACCAAAAACCAAGAGTTTGTACTTTTTTAAATTACGGCGCCTACATTATAGTATCTACCAAGTTGAGAGATACATTTCATTTATTTTTAACAGAAATTGGCTGGTATCTACGTTTCATGCGGAGAACCATAAAAACAAGCTGCAGTGATTTAAAAACAGGAAAGAATTTAAACGGCGTTTTTAAAATATGCGTACTACGAGACAGTCTGTTAATGATTTTAAAAGCCTATTTTGAAGTGACTTTCATAGAGATTTAGGTATTTTCTTTTACTTTTTCCTATCTGCAATTAACAAAGTTCGCAAATTTGACTGTGGATCAGAGAAATGACTTTAATTATTACATGTGTCTTTAATTATTACAACTAATAAAATCACTCAAATTATCTTTTCTTCGTAAAAGGTTTTCTTTTAAATTTTTAACACTAAAATATCTTTAATCCTAATGTATAAGTATCAAATCATAGTTAGAAAACTAGGATTAATGGATTTAGTTTTTTTGTACTTTTCTGTTGTTAAGAAGTTTGCATTCTTCCTTTGTGACTGCTCTGAGCCGAAAAAGGCAAATTGTATAATCCCACGATACAGTCCAAGAAATGGTTAATTCCCTCTGTAAACCAGAAATGGGGTGAAGACTGTATTTCTTCTTGATGTGCCTTATTGACGTGGCCAACAGTCGTGAATCATTCCAGCGCGGTGTGGCGATTTCAAGGCATGGAAACGTGCAATGTAATATAGCTGAGGAAGACTAAATTGTAACAGGAATCTAGCACAGTATCCCAGATTTAGTTTACTGAGCTACCACGTACCTGCCTAACTAAATAAACTATCAAGTAAACTCAACTCATGCTGCACCAGTCAAGTACATTCATCTGTTATTCATCATATGGTTTTACTAACGTGTCATAGTCTGACATGATATATTCATCTCTTTTGTTAAACTCGGAGAAAGCAACCATTAAATCTTATGTTTTCAACTTACAGCAAGTTTACTTTCTGCTTTGGTAGGGAACCACGTTTTACACTACTGTGTATCACTGTTAAGAACCTCAAAAATCAAAACAACAGGTTATGGGCCCAGGTAACACAGGCCTCGATCTCCCAAATTTCCTAGATGCCCAAGAAGTCCAACGGAGAAACACCTCTAAGCAATAAGTTGAATTTTTTCCAGATTGCATTCGCTTAAGCAACTAAAAAATCTAAAGGAGAAAATTAATTTTCCTTCTTCCCTCTACTCAAAACGACGGATTGCTCAGTTATTTATGATACGATGTATAAACAAGCTACCACAATCTGGAGATTTGGCGCACATTTAGAGGCTGCATTTTGTAAACAGAAAAATATCAGCTTAATAATTTAAAACACTTAGGTTGATTTTTATTATCATTTGCTAAGTTATTTCTTGAATTAATTTTTGATCTTACAAAAGAATTCATACTAGTAGCACTGAAAACATTTTTTTTTTGCATTTATCATTTTTCCAACATTAACACCCTAACCACGGGTAGAAGATTCCCGAAAGCATAACAAATATCATAGCTTTCCTTTCTACGAAACTAATCGCATTTGAAATTCTAGTTTCTGCCGACGCGAAAAGAACGTTCCCCGCATATATTTAGGATGAAACGTAATTGCTTAATTCACGGATCCTGCAGTTGGAGGGTTAATGGTTTATCACAGACGTATTTAAACGCTTTTACACAGAATACAGGGCGCAAGTCTATTTAAAATTGAGTAAATGGCTTTCTCGCTAAATTGGCGAAATATCGCCAAGCTGTCAATGGTTTTGGCGCCTGATGTTTCTCGTAAAATTGGGCAAAAAATTGCCAAAAGTCGCCAAACTTGGCGACATATTGGTCCGGTCCTTGTGTAACTGTAATTAGTATTGTGATTGAATAAAAGTAATTATCTATGCATGTAACCGTAACCATATCTGGCCCAAATAATGCCTTCCAGTAATTTCAAGAAGCGGAAAGTGCTAGAAACTTCTTAGCGGCCGGGAAAACTCTCTAAGACCGGAGAGAGCGTCAGTTTCTGAATCGTTATTCAGAGCTGAATTCTGCGTATTGAGATCTCTGGTGAGAACTTCCCTTTTAGATGAGCTTTGCATTACATTGTGTTTAACGTTCTTAGTAATTTGAAGTGTAACTACTGATTGTGCTCTGTGATACCGAGAAGAGCTGTACGAGTATTTTTGTGGAGCGTTCCAGAGCTGTAAAGTGTTTCTTTTCGCAAAATAAGTTGTATCTGAACTATCATCGGTTCTGTGTGCATTCAATCTATTACGAACCCCTAAGCATGCAACAATATTTTGTTCACTTTCCATCACAGCAGCTAAGACTAGCATTCAAGTATTCTAAAACCACCCTTCCAGTTCTAGTTCTGTAATCTTTGACGAGTCATTTCTCTTCAAAATTAAATAAAAAAAACCCTCTAGCATTTCAGGAAATATATCCGAATGGTTTTGCTAAAACGCTTAAGAGCGGAAGATGAAGTTTAAGATTTACGCCTTCATAGCATTTTTCAAAACTGATATATTTTTATAGTGATTCTGTAATTATGATCAAGTTCTATACCTTTCTTTTAATCCCATTAACAGAATTTTTTACCCGCTTCTCCATGTGCAAAAATGGAAATTATGCAACCATTATGCAAATGTTATAAAATGTCAAAATTACAAAATGAGAAAGAAGAAAAATTTTGTTACAATTTGGATTTTTTTAAAATTTACTTTCAAATAATTTTATTTAAATGGGAATAGTATTCAAAATTCTCGAATTACTATTCCGTTAACTCCTTTATAAATTAGGCCCACCAGCGGCCGAGTAGTTACCTCCCCACCCCTTTTCTGCATATATTGCAAGTTCTAAAATTGCTGCAAATGTTTTACGAGATTTACTATTTTTCTCTGCTTTAGAAGATTGAATATTATTATTTTCAAGAACAGTTACTGCAAGATATTTCCACATTTATTAATTATATCCATAAATTGTGATTTACTTTATTATTAACTCGACCAATCAGAATGCACAAGTGTGCTTTACTCCGATTCGTCCTTTGCTAGCATGTGATTTCAGTGTGACAAGACTGTGTTTGTGTTACGCGTTTTACTTCACTATTGACTGGGGACTCGTGTATGTTGACCGAGCAGTGCTGCTCATTTATTCGGACTTTGTGTTTTTGACCTGAGCCGATGTTTAACTACGGACTTTGTGTGCCATGACCGAAGCCTTAGATCGAGCCAATTATGCCAAATTCTACATCAAAAAGCAATGGATACGTACCTTATATGTAATGCCTTCAAATGCTATCACAATTAACGTAGCTTCAATGTTTACCACAAAGAAATACTGCTAAAATTGCAAGTCATCTGAATGCTATCATAATTTAACATCGTATATTGCTATCTCGGATATGCTCATCATACTAATTGCAGATTTTCAAAATCTTCAAATGCTCTTTCCCAACAACTTCGCTGCTGTATTCACGTCCACGGACGATAGGTGTAAATCAGATACACCTTAATCATCATTCAAGCAATTGGCCCAAGGGCGGAAATTTAATGAAGAGTGAAGACAGTAATGGTCATGCTTTGTCTTAAACGAAACGATCTACGATCTACCGAGTAGTTAGAATCGCTGTACTCGTAGTTCTAAGTAGCTTCTGTTCAAACCCTGATGAAGGGACTAGCTGCATGGTCTGTTTTCGTGTTTTTCCTCCTGTGTAATGTGATTACGAGCTACTTTCCCTCTGACGTCCTCCGCGAAGACTTCTTCCCTCTTAGGCAGATAACCCTCCTTGCTTTGCTATAATCAAATCACCTAATCTTGATTCTTCAAGCAATTTAAGAGACCGATATAGTATGCAGACAGTCCGCCGGAAGAAGGAAGACGTGCTTACAAGGAGCTCCGTTTCTTTGTTAGGTGCGGATAATTAGTGATCCAGTGTGACTTTTTATCTGTACTGAATTCGCAATTCTTAGCGTTACATGTGGGTACCGATTTTGTGACTGTGTGATTCATCATCTCAAGTTTTTAGTTTATTACTGTGTTTTATGGACTTCCCGCCTCATTCGTGCATGCTAGAATCTCTCTTCAGGGCCAAGGTAGGCGTTTTCTATACACCATCGCTTAGATAATATTGTGAGACTGTAGTATGCTTTTATCGTTATCCTAAGCAGTGACTTTAATTCTTCGTTGTTGTCGATTCTCCATCTGCAAGCACTACGCCGCCATTAGAGTGTTTTGCCTTGGGCAGCCACTTTGTCAACTTGTTAGCAACAACTCGACCGCTATCAAGGTTGACAGGCTATTATAGCATTCACGTAACATAACGATTTTTTTCTGTGTGTGTGTGTTGCTTCTCAAGTTTTAGTATTTATTTCTTTGCATTTCACTACATTTAATAGTCTGTGATTATTAATTAGCTCCCTTGTTATTTTAGTATTGTGTATCTTTTGGGAACTAATTTTTATTTATATCTATTGATTGTCGTCATCTTTTTTTTTTTGGTGTTTTACTAGTTTTTCTCAAGTGGACAATAAATAGAGAGAGTATAATACTCATTCTTTGCACTAGTTATTTTTAATTCAATATTTGTTCTGAAATATTTCTGTGACTTTTTTTTTAATTCCTTTATGTCGTAATGCGATAAATGTATTAATTTTAAACATTTACTTGTCATGCTGAGTTTTTCTTAATTAATTAATTATTTAATTAAAATTTTAATTAACAGGCTAAGACATCTGCTTGCTCATCAGCTACTTAATTATCTAAGTTGTTCTTTTTATACTTTGTATCCTTTTACTTGTTTCTATACTAGAACAGCACTAGTTAGTACTAATTAACACCAGTGCCAGCATTGTGGGGCACGCACTAATTCAGGTTATTGCTACTTTATCTCTGCATTATATGTGCTTGCGTAACAGCATTATTGTACTTTATAATTGTTACTTGATTTTGGTATTTATTTACTTACTCTTATTGCCCAAATATCGTGTATTCTGTAGACTATATGCGTAACTGGTGGGCTGTATCTTGCATGTATTAACTTAATTAAAAACTACGGTCCTTAATTAAAAATTTACATTTTATTAATTGCAACAGCTTGCTCATCAGCTACTAGATTACAAAATCTGAATTGAAAAACTTAGATGGTCTTTTATTTGTTTCTGTACTAGTATAGCACTAAGCACCAGAGCCATCATTTTGGGCCACTCGCATAACTCAGCTTAATACTCATTTATCTCTGCTTTAAATGTGTTTGTGTTATGGCATTATGTTTTTTATCATGTCTCAGTTCTTTGTTTAACAGCCTGCTAATTATCTTTTTTAATAATTGATTTTTAAATTTTGGTATTTAATTACTTACTGTTTCTGCCCAAATATTGCGCAATCTGTGAACTATATTTATAACTGCTGGGATTATATTTATAACTGCTGGGATTATATTTATAACTGTTTGGGACTATATTTATAATCTGTGGACTATATTTATAACTGCTGGGCTGTATCTTGTTTGTATAAACTTCAGTTAATAACTGCAATGTGTAGTAGTACCCTAAATAAGTAATCTTTCCCCTGAACACCAATTCCTTTAGCGATTTTCTCTAGTATCTTTGTCAAAACTGCGCAGCACCACTCTCCTAGTGTTCTAACATGGAATATCTGTTCATAATACCTTCACAGTTTGCTTTTACGGGTCCTAGAAGGGGTTCACCTCCACGTCCGACTACACGCTCAGTGATCTCATATCCCGCTAGCCCTGCTAGAATGTCTAGTAAGCAATTAACAAAAGAAGCAACAACAATTTATTCAAAGGAAGTCCAGAAGTATCTCGAAGAAACGAATTCTCCCGAGGTAGTCACGTCGCGCATTATAAAGGTGCACGCCATTATAGAGAAATTCGCTGAGCATATTCACAAAACCAGGAACAAAAAGCTCAACGTGGCAGACAGTTCAATTTTAGAGGATTACTTAGCAGATATTAGGCTTCTATTTTTAGAACAAGAAGCTACTATTGCAAAACAGGAAGGTATCACCGACGAATACCAAAGAACGTTAATCAACAAAAACGATCGGGGATCTGTGCCCATCTTGCTCACCAGCGGAGTATCACAGTACTCTGACAAGGTTGCAGCGAATGGAAATCCATCAGTTGTGAAAGTTCAGGCAGAAGAGGAACCTTTCACACTAGTGCAACGTAGAAAACGTAATATCAAAGCAATCCCTCAGAAGGAACTTCCAGATCACGTCCTGCCTTTTAAAGCGAAGAGCAAAGAAAGAGCTCCTGAGCTTATTCGCACGCAATTAGCAACAAGTCTACGTCCAGAGAGGTTGTTAATTATTGTGAACCAAATTCGGCCCACACGCTCTAAGGAACTTTTAGTCAAGTGCCGAGAGTGCAGACAACTCCAGCGCCTTAAGTAAGCCTTCGAGGAAAATCAGTCTGACGGATTCGCTTATCATTCATGAGCCTTCACAGAGAGGATAGACGATTATAATTATTGCGAACCAAATTCGGCCCACACGCTCTAAGGAACTTTTAGTCAAGTGCCGAGAGTGCAGACAACTCCAGCGCCTTAAGCAAGCCTTCGAGGAAAATCAGTCTGACGGATTCGCTTATTATTCATGAGCCTTCACAGAGAGGATAGACGATTATAATCTGCAACGTTCCTGCAGACCTTCAAGCGGAAAGTATCAAGTCAGCTCTTGAGGCTATAAGTCCGACATTAGCAACAGGAAAGATATTTCCCCGCATAGCAATTCCTAGAGAGAATAATACTAACAACTGGCTTGTGAATATTGCACTTGAGACCTTGGAGGACGTATTTTCTGAAGAAAGAGTATTCTTCGGATTCAACTCCTGCCCTCTCAGACCATACTATAGAGTCATCCGCTGTCACAATTGCCAAGAGTTTGGCCACTTCAGAAACAACTGGACCAACGCTCAAGTTTGTGAGCGCTGTGGAGGCAGCTACTCGTCGGAGGAATGTACCGCGGAAGAACACTGCCACAACTGCGAAAAGGTCAACCTGACGGCAGGTACTGCCTACCTGACTGCACACAAAGCCAGCTCGGGGACCTGCTACGCATACAAAGCGGAGATCAGACAAATGGCCATAACGAAAAAATAAATGTCCCCTGTCAATGCCCTAATCTACTCTTCTACCAGTGTAACCTACACCGCTTAAGAGCGGCTACGGCCAACATGATGCAAAGCATGCTGGAACAAGGAGCAGACTTCGTGCTCTTGCAAGAGCCATACACTGCTTGTAGTAACATCCCTGGCGTTCCATCATCTAGCCGGGCTTACTGTTCTCAAAATTCACTGGCAGCTATTATTTACAATGGTTTTCTCACTCATATTCTCCACAGTCGCACTAAACATACCGTGACAGTAGTACTGGAGACTCATAATACTAAAATCATGCTAACCTGCGTTTACTTTCCTCCCAGTGAAAATATTGATGCATTCCTAAGTGAGATGAACCAAAGACGTGGCAGGAGACGTGGCTTACTACCTTCAACATCGTGGCAGGATATTTTAATGCAACCAGCCCTCTGTGGGGTGCGGATCGAGAGGAGCAGCGTGCAGTAGTGGTATAAGAATTTATGGCAGCATATAGGCTAGTGTTTGTCAATACTCAAGACTCGGCAACAACCTTCTGGACAACTCGTGTTCAAGATTGGCCCGACCTGATACTGGTTGATCCTCACACTAGCCGCTATATTCAAGACTGGTCTGTTACTGATACCACCACCCTCAGTGATTACAGACTCATTCGATTCAGTCTGGGCACCTCACTTGAATATCTCATCAAACGTAGATATAAGACCGCGTACGGAGGGCATTCAAAACTAATCAAGGAACTTACACCTCAAATTCCTCACCTTGTAAGTATGCTTCAGAATTGCACTACTCCCGAATCTTTGGATGCTGCATACAGTAAAGTAATTGAAACAATTATCACAGCATGTGGAGCAGCTTACAGACAAAAAATCATACGTGCTTCTTCAAGCCCCCACTGGTGGACAACAGACCTTACCACAGAGCGTAGCAGAGTCCGAACACTGAGACGACGGGCCTAGGCAACGACGGAGCAGCAGCTGCGTGAAATAAGAATACAGCAATACAAGAAAGCCCTGGCACTTTATAAGCGCAGTATACTAAATGCCAAACATGTTTCATGGCGCAAATATTGTACAAATGCCGCTAAACAATATGGTCCTGCCTTCAAAATTGCAACTGATCAGGTTTTTCGCCATACCGATCTTACAATGGCTCTCATGCCCACAGCAAGTTGCAGTACAAAAGTAGTACTACAGCATATACTAAAAACCATCTTTCAGGATGAGCTTGCTGGAGATTACTCCGAGAGAAGTCAAATTCTCAATTTGAGGTGAAGGACTAGAGCAAAAGATTTGGCAGCGAATGCTCCCCGACTGAAGCAGAGCTAACAAGAACCATTAATGCCCTGGCTCCAAAGAACGCTCCAGCTCCAGATGAGGTGGAAAGCATCATTATAAAGGTCCTCCACAAAAAATTCCTCAAGCTCTTGAAAGCACTGGTGCAAACCTGCTGGAAGCATAAATACTTCCCGGAAGGCAGTAAAACAGCAGAAGTGGGCTTGTTTCTGAAAAAGGGAAAATATCCGAATGTCCCAACTTCCTATCGTCCAGACTGCCGTCTTCCTGCACTCGGTAAAGTTTTCGAGAGAGTAATTCTGACTAGACTTAATTATTATCTACCCACACAAAAAGTCATAGACCAACAGCAATATGGCTTTAGGCCCGGCAAATCAACTGAGCATGCTCTTCATGATCTTATAACAACTTTAGTCAACAACAAAAGACTGTACATGCACAGCGTAGTCATATCCCTTGATATAAAAGGTGCTTTTGACACGCTGTGATGACCAGATGTGATCTACAGTTTGGTGTCTATAGGATGCCCTGATACATTAACTGACATTGTCCGCAACTACCTTCAAGATAGGAGAGTGCAAATTACTATGAACAAGGATGTTGTCACAAAGACCATTAACACAGGGTTGCTCTCAAAGATCCTTTCTTGGTCCTATTCTATAGAGCCTTGTGACCAACTCAGTATTTGACTGCTTTGAAAACCTCGAACAGACCAGGCTCATTGCTTATGCAGATGATTTCCTTCTTGTAGTTGCAGGCAGAAATGATGTAACTAACACAGCACACGCCTGTCTTAATATCTTTGGTGAATGCACCAAGGAGCACAAACTAATAATTTCAGTTGATAAAACACAGGCAATGGTGATTGGACGCAGAAGCGGCCTAAAGGAAAATCCGAGCCTCAGACTTGAAGGCTTACGAATAAAAATAGTCCAACAACTGAAATACCTCGGGCTGACTATAAATAATAGGTTGTCTTGGATGCCACATATCAAAGACCTGAAACAGAGGGTGAGCACTCTCACAAATGCAATGTAGCGCACCACTTCACTCAAATGGAAGTGCCTACAAAGCTTCTTAAACAGTTGGAATAAGACAGTAGCAGAGAAGGTGGTTCTATATAGCTCATCTGTATGGGGCACAAACCTAACGGAACAAATGAAGCGCAGTCTCCTATCTATGCAGCTACAGCAGCTCTTAATGATATGTAAAGCTTATAGAACCACACCGACTACAGCACTACAGGTCATAGCCGGAATACCACCGATAGACCTGATAGTCGAAAGAGAGGCGGCTGTAACACACACCATTCGGATGAACACTTCGTCTAGGCTATGGGATAAAATTTACATACATACAGACTACGAAAAACACAATTGAATTAATTGGTACCACTCGGCGAGCTTTGACCTAGAAAAACTGATCCCTCAAACTACAATGCACGAAGAGGTGATATGCCCATGTACACGGACGGCTCGAAAACGGAACTGGGTAAGGGAAGCAGCTGCTGTGTAATGATAAAGAGTGATATAACTCATAGCTGGAAAAAACGTCTGGGAGCACAAAAGTCTGTGTTCCAGGCGGAATTGACTGCTCTGCAAGCAGCCATTCGCTATGCTCTCCAACATTCTTAATGTAGCTCAATCGTATATAGTGATACAGCTTCAAGTCTCGCTGCAATAACAGGAACTGACAGCAGAAACCTTTAGTTCAAAATATACAGAGAATGCTGCTGCACCTGGGTCCTAGACCTATTTTGTTCTGGGTGCCTGCCCACACAGGAATCCAGGGCAATGAACACGCTTATATGTATGTTAGCAAAAGAGGTAGTTAATAATGTGTCAAGTAGGGAGGAGACTATGGAATTTCCTGTTTCCTTCCTGAAAAGAAAGACGTGGACACAACTAATATCTAAATGACGAGCGCGGTGGGATAGGGCAAATACAGGAAGAAGGCTGCACTTCACAAACGTCAGCTTAGAAATAAGGAGTAACTCGTCGTTTCTCACGCAGTTCCTCACTGGACATGGGCCTATTCCATCATACTTGCATCGCTTTAAACTCAGTAATTCTAGTAACTGTGAGTGTGATCTAGACCACTTTGTAGGAACACCGCGGGCTTCCACTTACGCAAGCCTTCTCATGAGCACTGGCCGGTATGGGCAGCTAGAGTTCTATAAAATATATTTGCACTGAACAAACTTGAACATATCATGTGCTACTGCACAACAGCCATATGAATGTTACGCAGTCGCGCCATTAGCTCCACATCTATCTATTTGTAAGATAGCTAACCATTGCATTGTACTTTGTACCTCTTATACTTTCTGCAGCCCAGCATAATTTGTTAGTTTAGTATATGTAGTATTATTATACTCATTCTGTAAAGCAATTTTAAATATATACTTCTAAGGTTATACGATCGTAAAATTTATCATAAAATTTAAATGTGCACTTTGAAGTCAAGTGTAGGCTTTAAATGATTTAGACTTTATAAATGAATGTTAGCATTATTATATTTACATATAATTCTACTTTTATGCATAGCATTGTCTACAATAGTGCGCCTCCACCTTATGTAATACAATATTCTGATTAATTGTAAAACAACTCTATGGAAACATGTACTCTCTTCAAGAGCCTTGTATGCTCATGTTCTTTCACTATTGATATCAATTCATTCTTAACTTTAATATGCATTTTGTGCAACCCAGAAGTATATCGGGAACTGAATTTGGCATTTATATTGTCTACAACAGTGTGCGTTTATATTATTTTTATCTATATATGAAGACAGCTAACTATAGCATTGCTCTTTGCAGCCCAACATATTTTGAATATTTAGTATACGTAGTACTACTATTTCCATTCTGTATAGCAATTTTGTTATATACTTGTAAGGTAAACGAATGTAATATTTGGCTTAAAATATAATTGTAAACTTAAAGTGAATAGTAGGCTTTAAATGATTGAACTGAATAGTAGGCTTTAAATGATTGAACTGAATAGTAGGCTTTAAATGATTGAACTGAATAGTAGGCTTTAAATGATTGAACTGAATAGTAGGCTTTAAATGATTCGAAATTATGACTTATAAATGAATGTTAACATTTTTATATTTACATTTAACTGCACTTTTATCAAGATGCATATCATTGTCTACAAGTAGTGTGCCTTCACCTTATGTAATATGACATATGATTAATTGTAATACAAACCACAATGATGTTTCTACATTGAAAACATGTTCTTTCTTCAAGAGCCTTGTAAGCTCATGTCATTTCACTAGTGGTATCATCTCATTCTTAATTCCACATGTATTTTATGCAGCCCAGAAGTATATCAGGAATTGAAATGTGCATTTTTATTGTCTACGATAAAGTGCATTTTTATGGTCTACAATAATGTGCATTTATATTACATAGCACATACTCTGTCTCCACTTTATGTATTGCATTACTCTGTTTATTAGTAGTACAATGCCTTAATAATGTCTCTTTGCTGAAAAATTGCACTTCTTCAAGAGCCTTGTTTGCTCATGTTTTTATTATTATTATTATTAATTATTAGTAACACAATAATGCTGACTGTACTGTCATCCCAGCCCCTGGCTGGAATTTGGCATGAAATAGATCAACTCAGTAGTAGTAGTGGTGGTGGTGGTAGTAGTGGTGTTCTTGTTTGTTAATTCTTCGTCCAACAAAACTTTCTCAATTTCAAAACTATTAGGGGAATTATGTAGCGAATGGTATGCATATAAAACAACGTTTTACAAGAAAATCAACTGTTTGATTATAGGAAGGCTGCGGAAAAGCTATACAAATTAAATATTTTCAGTTCCAGATGAAACCTGCTTAGGGAGTCTACGTGGAGACGCCTCTAATCTGGTAAAAGGTGTGTTATTACAAGTGCTTAGTAAGATTATATCATTGTAACATCGACTATAAAATCTTTAATACACCACATGGCAAATGAATAAGATCACTAAATAGTGTTAATCAGACTCGAATTCGGATCCTGGAGAACGGGTTCCTTAACGGGCTTTTGTTGTTCCCGTGCATAAAGTAAAGGCGGATCATTTTTCATAGAAATGCTTTATGAAGACATGTTTCCCTGTAGGTAAACAGCACTAGTGTGTTTTAACCTAATTAATTAAATGAATAAACAAAAGCTTTAATACGTTACCCTGATCCAAATAATTGTAGGCTCTTAAAAATCTACATCCGGGCCTAGCGCTTTGTCATTAATCATTAGCTGATAGCATTAGATTAGGTTATATGAATACAGTAATGCATAAAAGAGGGCTGTGGGGCTACTAAACTAACTGTAATTATATTTTAATGAGCTAGATGTTAATTTATGTTGCCTATTGTTACGTTATTAAATACCTAATACAACAAACCTAAACTTTTCAACAAACAGTTATTAGAACAGCTTGTTTTAGAGCTCGGTATAAATATGTTTGTTAGATTGTTCTTTCATTAGAGAAGAATATGGTTAAATTGTCTGCTGCTTCTTGACCATCGTGTTGACTACGAAGAACTCTGATTTAACACTGTGTGACTATCTCTTATGCGGTTGCATCAAGGACTGAACTTTTGTTTTTCCTACTGGAAAACGGCACATCACAACATATACTGCGACTATTAGCATAGACATGCTGAATCACACATAGCAAAGTTGTAACTCTGTGAAATTTCTTTTGAGTTTAACTCACAGTTAAAAGTTGATTTTACCTTTCCTTTGCGTCTCTTTTGTCCCGTATTCGCTCAGTTCCAAGGTTCATGCATATTTGTTTAGGGTGTAAGGTTTTAGTTTTAACTAACAAAGTTTTATTTTAATTTGCCTTTCCTATCTGTTCTTATTTCAACTTCCCGTTAGAAAAAGCGCGCGTTTCAGCTTTATGCTAATTTGAAGTGGAGCCAAGTTTCTATTTAAGCGATAGGTAGGAACCTCTCAGTGTGAGAGAGCTTTTAGTCTCAGACAACTGCTGCTCTGTTCGATGTTCGCCTGACCAGCTAGTATTTAAATTCTAAGCCTTAGCGCTGTTACTCTATTACTTATTGAAGTAAATCTAAGTACGTTAGTATTAGTTAAACCTTGCTACGCACCATTAAGCATAGAGGCCAACCTCGCGTTTATAGCTCTGTGAGCAACGACTACTTAATTTCTATTTAATTTTAGTTTAAATTATTTGATTGTTCAATTTAGACCCAAGTGTGGTCATTATTTTCTGTATCCCTCCTGAGTTGGGAAGTGGCTGTATATAATTGTGGTTTAATAAGAGAGGATTTTAAATCCTTCTTAAGTGCAGTTCTTCTACCACTTAACCACAGTTTTCTACCACAGAACATAGCTGCATTCAGCTCCCTGTTCAAGATCAGGACTTAGTTAATTCACGAATATGTTCGCCAAGAGTATGCACCGAACACACAGTCCTGACAAGGGAGCATAGTTTAAATTGGGACTTTTACTGCGTAACTTGTAGCAATAGAGAAAAATTTGGTTCTGATTTCAGGAGTTGACGTTGCTTTGCATGAGAAGCCGCTTCTCAAGTAAGAATATTACCTGGCATTAGTCCAGGTTAGTAAACGGGTTTTAATTTTGATTAAGTTGTCCGGTCCAGGTCAATAGCCTTAAGTAGTACCGTTAGCATTGTATGTTCCAGCCAGTTACTGAAAAGCGAGGAGGCTAAAATTTTGTTTAGTATTATTTTAATTTGGAGTTCAAAAGTTATGAGGTAAAATAAAGTTGAGATTTTACTGTTCTTGCATGTTTGTTGCTTTCGCAGCCAGTTTAGGCTAAAGGAAATAATTCGTACCACAGCTTTAAAGAAACGTTTGAGTGGAGGTGAGTGCTTCGTACAGGTATTTATTAAAGTAGAAAGATCTCTCAAGCATTATAGCTTAGCCATATAAACTTACAGATGCATTCTTTATTCAAAAATGTTTCTGGTTTACTCCGGTGTATTCTTAATTTTAAAACTAAAATTGCATTTCGAAAGTCCTGTTTTTCTGTTTTATAATAGCGCACGATTTTTATAAATTTCTTATGCACTGTTTTACATAGAATTATTTGCAGATCTCTTCGTGTTAATCACATTTGCTTTCTATCACTAATATGACCTCTTAGATGGTCTACAGCATTCAGTTTATTAGCCAAATTTAGAGTATCGGTAAAACATAAACGCAGTTTGAGGTATCCATTTAAATGCTTGTCAGGACTGAGTGTTCTGTGCATGTGCTTGGCAAACATCTTAAAGTAACTCCTTAAAGTCCTTAAGTCCTGATCTGGAACAGGGAGCTGAAAGCAGCTTTGTTCTGGTTGTAGATACTATGGTTAAGAATAACTGCACTTGAAAGGGATTTAAAATCCTCTTTTATTAAATCAATATTATTTACAATTCACTTCCCAACTCGGGAGGGATACAGAAAGTAAAAGACCACACTTGGGTCTAAATAAACAATCAGATAAATTTAAACTAAAACTAAATAGAATTTTGATTAATCTTTGCTCACAGAGCTCTTCGCGGAATTGGCCTCTAACTAAATGGTGCGTAGCAAGAAATACTAATACTAGCGCACTTCAATTTATTTCAATAAGCAATCACGTAGCAAGCACTATGGCTTATAATTTATCTGCTAGCTGGTCAGGCGAACGTCGACCAGAATGACTGTGATCTGAGACTAAAAGCTCTCTCACACTGAGAGGTTTCTACCTCTGGTTTAAATAGTACTTGGCTCTACTTCAAATTAGCATACGCTGAAAACGCGCGCTTCTTCTGACGGGAAGTTGAAACTGAGAAGAGATAGAAAGATTTAAATTAAAATAAAACTTTGTTAGTTTAAATAAAACCTTACA
>KK116476.1:452461-472712 GCA_000611955.2 Stegodyphus mimosarum
TCAAATAGCATTCTATAGATCAGAAAAGATTTATTACTGAGCTTTCGCTTTTGTACATTTATCAGTATTATGACATGGATAAAAACTATTTTATATATTGAAACAATCAAAACTACGGAAAATAATCAGTAAAATTAGCCTTAAATTATCTTTCTTTCCTTTGATGAGGTCAAATGATCAAATCATATGTTACAACTTAAATTTGAAATATTCTGAAAGGAAGTCTTCATATGTGCTGGCGTCTTGTAAGATCTAGCAACCGACATTTAACATCCTTCCACCCTATTATGATGGAGAGCACTGTAGGTGGATATCCTTCCTTCCTTCTTCCCTTTACCGTCAAACCTTAAGAGTACTTTTGGCTCATTAGTATTTTAAATGTCCCCGTGCCGCACAGACACTATACAGTTACAAACATCCATACTTTCTCTGGGATTCAAACCCAATCTCAATAGCCTAACGGTCTGCACTGCGAACTAAAATGTGGTGAACGATAAATTGTCACCACCTGGATTTCGTGGACTAGGTCTTTTGCTTCCTCCTAGTTGCTTTTTAAGGAAAGAGAATGCAAGAAAATCTCTCATTACCATGCTCCCTTGATATAAATGGTTTGCAATTACAATATCCCCCGTGGTTTCAATTCCAGCAAGAGTGTAGTTAATATTTCATGATTTATGGTCTAAAATGCCTAATTGCTTATACAGTTTTCCTGCCTTTGCTGCTCACCACGATTTGAAAAGGTTTTAGTAGTTGTCTGTATATCACTTGTTCGATTTTCTACGTTGGTTTTGGATGAATTAGTCGCTTTGAAAGAAGAGTCCTGCCTTACAGGAGGTTGTTTTTTTTTGTAGTTTGTATTTTTAACATGTACAGCCATCCACTTTCTGATGCATTCTTATTTTTCTTACTCTTTTTTTTCTGTTTTCTTCTCAGATTTGTTTTCTTACTCTTTATTAGTCCAAAGGAACTTTGTCCCTGAAGGACTATTGTTTTCATTTTGGCATTTTGTGTTAATTCCCTATAAATGTTCGATTCGCTTTTCAAATTGCTGCCACCAAACATTATCGCCCTGTATTATATTTAAAGAAATTAAATAATGAAGAATCTGTATAAATATATATATGTTTCTCGCATCGGGATAAAACAATGGTACCTAGAGCCATCTAATTTTGAATAACGAACGTTTCCACCCGAATATGGACATCTGGAATTCATTTTATTATCCATTTTATATTTTGTAAAACTTTAACGAATTTTTGATAAACAAACTCAACGATTTAAAGGCGAGCAATGCAACACTCTACGGAAAAAAAAACCTTTTATCTCCAGCGCGCCGAACTGTATATCGAAAATTCTAAAGATATGCTCATTTTAAAATTACTTTGCGATATTGCTGTAGAACTGAATTTTATGGTTTAAGCTCGAAGAACATGATATTTAATAAATAAAAGTAACACACAAAACGTCCCTTTGGACGTAATTTAAAATGAAAAATTTCAGATTTTATTTTTCAGATGAACTCTTTAATTTTCTCCAAGAGTCGATAAAATGCTACCTAACATCATTCCTGACTCTTCTTTTAAGCTTATCCATAAGTATCAAGTATTTGACTGATTCAAAATCTATAACATTAAGGCTATGTAACCATTCTTCCAGATAATTGCCTATTATATAAGCAAGGTCTTTCCATAAGGTTCCAGGCTGTCTTTGGTGTTTGGTAGTTTGGTTCGAAATGATTCAGCATTTAATTTGAATCTTTGGAGCAAAATCTTCTTTACGCACGAGAAATCGTCTAATTTGCCATTCAGCTGTTGTAAAATAATTCGTGAAACGTCTATAGGCAGAAGGGGTAAAAGGTGAGTGATGTAATCTATTCCTTAAACATTAGCTTTCTCACACTGTCTTTCAAAAATTTGCAGCTAGGCTGCGATGTCAGAAGTTTCTGCAAACTTAAGTGCTGAATATTGTTTCAATAACTGAATTTGAAACAAAGGCGCCACAGTTAGAGTTTAGGCCAGCAGCAGTCAGGCTTAATTTTAGACATTTCAACTCTAACAACAGGTAATATTCTTTTCTTTAACGTTTTCTAGTTCTTTTTTAACTTCCTGTTTGTTGTCTAGTTTCGATTAGAGTTCCTAGAAGATTCTTGGTGAAAGCTTCATCATAAATGTCAGATTTGAAGATGACATCTTTAAGGTCTATCACTCGCATGGTATCGTTCACTTCCAAACACATTTCTGTAGCTAGCGATTTCAAACCTTCTTTTCGCCCTTTGGCAAGGTAAGCTACAATAATATGAAGGGTCATGGGGGAGTTAAAAAATGAAGTTGAATTTTCTATTGTTGTTCTTTTGATTTTATTCGCATTAAATATATTTACACTTACACTATTTTCAAATTAGCAATAATAACTACACCTTTAAGTAATATGTATATAACTGCTAAACAATATTTGTAAGCAATGTTACTTTCAAAGTTATAATTTAAAAGTGTTGACAGTAAATTCAACTTTAAAATTACCGTAACGTAATTTTATAAATCTCATAAATACCCTTATAATTTCAAATTGTATCCAGGAAAGTTATAAATCAAGTATAGCAATTTTCTCAAATATTTATTAACTACTTATCAGAACAAAAAGAAATGTCTTATTAGAAGCTCTTATTTAAATTGAATTCTTCAAGTGTTAATCTTAACAAAACATTAAGCAATACTCACAATAGCAATTCTTTCACTTCAGTTAAATATTCATTCTATTTTATTCATAATAAGTTTCTTTCATTTTAAGAATTATGTTTCAAAACATTCGTTAAAGCAAGTAAAACAATGGCATTTTGTTAATCTACACAATTAACATTCCCTCCAAATGTTCTTCAAAAAGATAAACCAACAAATTCAATATCTTTATTTTACTTAGATTGCAGCATTTATTCAATATTCAAAAGAATTCAAAGGAAACGGATAAAATGTAAACAAAAAGATTTGATGATAACACCTTATGAATCATCTATTATAGAATTTCGAGGGAAGGGGCAAGTAAACCCGTCTTCTGCTCTTACCGAGAATAGAAACTAATAAATAGTAATCAGCATTACGAATCAATCTATTCAAAATTTTATTATTAAAATATGCATTCAGTTTGCTGATAGAAACAATCTTTAATTTAGTATGCACATTAAAGCGTTTTAAAATAACAAATTAACCAAAGTTTAAAAGTAATTTTCTTGTTAAAGAAAACTGTAGGCTTTCGGCTAATGCTTTTATGTAGGGTCTATGAATCTCATTTCAGTAAGGTATGTACATTTGTTTTAAGAAGCAGCTTATAACATAGTTTAAAAGAATTCTAAACTCACATTAAACAATAATTTAAAAGGAACTTAGCTTTTTATTCCATTATTTGTATACGTTATACATATATGTATTATGTATTTAACACGTATAATTATGTTATATATAATATATATGTATGATATACTTAACATATATAATTATGTTATATATAATATATATGTATTATATATTTAAGATATATAAATATGTTATATATAATACACTCACTTCCAAAAGTTGAGCACGGAGAGGAAAATGCTAATTTCCGGAAGCCATTCAGGACTGAAGAGTATGCAATTCGCTACAGAGGTAGGTGGAAGTATGCAAATATGTTAGGTAACAGCCAATCGTGCTTTCATGTCAAGAAATATGCAAAAAAGGCAGTCTTATAAGAAGCCAGCTTTATGAAGCGTTACAGAAGTCGATTTTAAGTGCTGATAGAAGGTGTTTAAAACTTTCGTACACTTTGTTTTCAAGACATACGTGTTTCTATGACTTCCATAGGACGCATGGAAAATTCTGAACGCTGGCGTGCTGTGGGGCGCACTGAAGCAGAACAGTCGATCACAGATATTGCTCTTTTCTTCGGCGTTCATCATTCTGCAATTTCACGTTTACGGAAACAATTCCAAACCACACAGACAGTTGTCAGAAGGCGCGTACCCGGTCGCCCAAGGGTTACAACCCCTGCGGAAGATCGATATACTGCTATTGTAGCCAAGCGAAATCGCAGAGCGATCTCCACACTTGTGACATCTATGGTTACAGCGTCCATTGGTAAGGCCATATCTGCAGTTACTGTGCGCCGAAGATTACATATGAGTGGACTGAACGACTGGGTACCTCGAGTTTGTGTTCCTCTCTCCGTGCAATCAAGAGGGACACGATTACAGTGGTGCCGAGAGCATGCCAATTGGAATGCGTCTGACTAGGGCAATGTCATGTTTACTGATGAGCCAAGATTTGCTCTGGAGCCTGATGACAAGCGCATAAGGATATGGCGTGAACAACGAACACGCAAACAGTCCCAAAACGTCACTGAACATCACGCATTCCGAGGCGGAAGCATTATGGTGCGGGCAGGGATTTCATTAGGATATCGCACCGACCAGCAGATCTTTAAACGGGGTTCTTTGGACGGCTGTCCGGTATCGAGATGAAGTCCTAGAGCTCATTGTGAGATTGAACGCTGCAACAGTCGGCCCTATTTTTGTTTTAATGGACAATAACGCAAGTCCCCATAGAGCTGATATCGTCGATCACTACCTGGAGAGTGAAGGAATTGCGTGTATGGCGTAGCCAGCATATTCGCCCGACCTTAATCCCATTTAAAATCTTTGGGATGCTCTCGGTCGTGCTGTATCTTCACGTTTCCCACCTCCAGCCACTCTTATTGAACTGGAAACTGCACTATAAGAAGAATGGCGATTGCTTAATTCTGCAGTGGTTGACCATCTAATTGAAAGCATGGTCACAAGGTGTAAAATTTGTATATAGAAGAGGGGAGATAATATACCCTATTAATGTCCTTTTTTTCATTTTATGCTGTTTATTTTCACTTTATACATAATTCTGTCTAAGTCTCCAGTATGTTATTATCTGATAACTTACAAACATTTAATATTTTCTTTTCTGTACATAATTATTGATTTTATTTTATGCATACCTGCCAAATGTTGTGTCAATCAAAGGAGTATTTTTTGATTTTTTTGCATTTTACATCTTTGTGCATAACTTTTGGAAGTGAGTGTATATATGTTAAATATATATTTAAGCAACTGTTAAAAATGTTCAAGTATGTATATTATAAATTATGCAAATTAGCTATGTCACTTAGAGTTTTTCTAAAAACGATATTGTAAAAAGAGGTCATTCCTGTTAACGGATCGACACTTAGTGGCAGTCGTAAACATTGTCACGAAATCTAACTAGGTAGCAACCCTGACGATAAGTAAAGCTTCATCAAGAGAATAACTATTTTATTAAATCCAGAATGAATAAAAAAAAATTATTTTTCCAGATTAATTTCAGATTATGTGGAAGGAACAAAACTTACCGTTGCTGAAATTTTGATGCTTTATGTAGCATCAAAATGGAAAACCATTTTGTCTTCTCATTTAGTCAACGTAATATGAATTCGGTTAAATTGAAATCTAGATGGGCAGAGGTAGTGAAGAGATGATATGCGGTTTAGATATGAATCGTCATTTTGTGAAGCTCTACAAGCTCACAACAGTTTGATTCTTTC
The DNA here is from genome assembly GCA_000611955.2 of Stegodyphus mimosarum. Classification (NCBI taxonomy): domain Eukaryota; kingdom Metazoa; phylum Arthropoda; class Arachnida; order Araneae; family Eresidae; genus Stegodyphus; species Stegodyphus mimosarum. The sequence goes on from KK116476.1 coordinate 458,039, forward strand.
TTAAAATAAGATCAGCACCTGAATGATAAAGCAACTGAAAATCTAAAGCGAAAATCACTAGACTGATGTTCACTCTCCCAGCTTATTCGCAATGACGTCATTGCATAGCTACCATATAGTTCTTACAACGTTAATGAACGCTACTCCTAGTACAATAAAAATAGGTTAATCTATTTGGGTTACAGTTACGACTAGCTTTCTTCTGAGAGAAAAGAACTGTAAAAGGCATTTCTAACTCTTTAATTAAATACATTATATAGAAATTTAAACAATCTATAATTTTAATTTAATTTATAAATTAATTTTTAATATCATATCCCTCGCATGATAACAAAATTGCTGAGAACTGCAATTAGCAAGGCTGCATGAATGACAGTTTGATTATCTTAAGTCGATAGAGTTGCAAATCTGGAAAGTCGCATGCAGTTTGGTGGTTATTGGGTTCGCAATAGTCTAAATCATTATTTCTTGATTATTCTCAAAATTAATTTTAAAACTTTAATTATTAAACAATGAAATTTTAATAACTATAATTATAACTGCTTCCCGTTACTGCGATCAAGGTTAATGTTATCAATCAGACATTATTATCGAATCGCCGGAGATCAGCCCATCCGTTTACGAGCAACATGAAAAATACATTGCTTATTGTGATCAGTATTTCAGTTAATATGATTAAAATATTGTAGAATAATTTTTAGTCACCAAATTACCACCACCACCATTAGAAGTCACCAAATCCAAGATAAATAAGTCACTACGTAAGTTCAAAAAATTGTAAAAATTGCTAAACGACACAGAAATGTCGCCAAGTAGCTTGGTTTCGATTTTAACGAAACATTTAAATTTAGGCAAAAAATAAAAAAAAGACCTACGTATGATAGCGTGATGTAGATTTTCAATAACTATATCGATTTTGAGGGTTCAAAAACGTATCTGTGGACTGTTTTTTCCCTTATGGGAAAATATCCATGAAATTGTTTTTTCAAACTGAGGTAGCTTTTTTGTCTAATTTTAAATTTTACTTTGGCATGTTCTCTTTCAGTAAAAAGTGCAGTCCAGGTATTACGTTTATGAGCACCGAATCGGTCAATCAATTTCTAGAAACGTTATGAACTTTTTCGCATTAATGACATGATACCATAACAGAAGAGGTTTTATGTTTTCCTAATTAAAATGCCAAGAAAACACCTATTTAAATGTTTCTACTTATATTTATATTAAATTAGTTAAATTCCATTGCTGTTTCGAAAGGCATGTTTCCTCGTATGTTAATGTTATTAAAATAGTCGTGAACAAAAGTGATCACATTAAGCAGAGCCTAATGTAATATTCTTCAGTAATTAACAAAAATACCTTTCTGACGGTACCATTTTCATTAGGTTTCATCGCACTTGTAACGAGTATAAGGATTTTTATTACACAGGTATTACATATGATGCTCGGCGTTTTGAACTGCTATTAAAACATAAGCTTTATTTAAAGGAAAGTGAATGCTTTTCATTTGTAAAAAGCCTAGAGAAAAATAACGGATTCTATATCCTCTACTTACAATTTAAAATCATGATAAAAATTCATTTTTTCAATGGCTGGGCATAACGGCTAATAACAGGTAGAAATTTGTTGGTGAAAATGTGCTGCTGTAGCAAGTGCTGGCAAACCTGAAAGCTTCTAAGGAGCATGGGTCTTGAAACTCAATTATCTGCTCTATTTTTTTTTCAGAGTTACTGATCTCTGTACAAAATGCGACCACCAGCGGCCGAGCGGTAAAATCGCTCAATGCTCGTAGTTCCACTTCGGTTTCAATCCCGACGAACAGGCTGGCTGCATGGTTGTTTTTCGTGGTTTTACCAATGTGTAACGTAAACTGGTGAAATAAATTAAGGGAATTTTCATAGTTGATCTATGATCTCTAGAACTACAGGACAGATTTTAAAACAAATTGGTGTGAACATAGGTTGATATAATGCAAGCAAAATAAACATTCAACAGTTATAATAGACACACATGTTCGTGTGTAACACTCATGAGAGTCTGAAGGTCTGAAACAGCGGTTGCAGAGAACACAAAAGAAATTGGATAATAGGGGGTATGGTCCACTCTTACAGCCATAGAGGCCTCGCAGCGTGATGCCATACTGGAAATGAGGCAGTTTATCAGTGCCTGTAGAAATTGGTCTCACTCATTCAGCAATGCAGTTTTCAGTTCCTGGTCAGTTATCGGAGGGGAGTTGCGAGTAGCAATTGACCTCCCCAGAGCGTCCCAGACATGCTCTATTGTGTTGAGGTCTGGACACCTGCCTGGCTAATCCATCCGGCACATATCCTCACTCTCCAGAAATTCGTCGACCAGAAGAGCTCTATGTGGCCTTGCGTTATCGTTCTGTGACATGAATTCGGGCTCACTGCACCCCGGGAAAGACAAACATAGGGCTCCAAAACCTCATCTCTGTACCTCACACCAGTCACAGAGCCTCTGTCAAAGACGTGGAGAGGTGTCCGGCCATCCAACATGATGCCTGCCGAGACAATTACACCGCCGCCGCCATAATTGTTGATTTCGAAGACATTGGAGGGTAGGTAGCGGGTCCCTGGCTCTCTCCATATGAAAGTACAGCGAGAATCGGTGAACGGCCTGAAACGGAACTCGTCGGTGAACAGAACGGTCGCCCATTGCTCCGTACTCCAATCATTATGCCGAGACGTGAGCGGGACGCAAACAGCCTGTCTTCTGGCAAACAACCCTCTCTCATGCAGTTTTTTGGAAACAGGGACCCTTGTTACACGGGTTCCTGTGGCTACATACATGTCCCGAAAGAGCTGAGAAGCTGTAGCCCCTCTGTTACACCTCGCTAAAATGGACAAATAGCGATCTTCTCTGGCCGTCGTGTCTCTTGAACGACTTTGCTCAGGCTTTCTCTCGATGGATCCACTATCTTGGAACTGTTTAATACACGACGCTGGGCGTTAAATTAAACTCTCTGCATATCTGGACTTGCGATTGGGCTGCCTCTAGCCTCCCCACAATTCGCCACCTCATTCCATCATCTAAACGTTGGTGGTTACTCATTTTTACTGTTCCGATAGGAATTTTACTGATTGCTGCAAGATAACACCAAGAAATTCGCCGAGGTGTGCTAGCGAATGGAATTCGTCTTACCCTCCACGCGCTTATAAAGTCTGTTTTTCTGCTGGCTCCGCCTACACACACGTGTACGCTTACGTATTTGCAGTACAAGATTTGCATTTTTATCTAGAAGCAGTGGTTTTTTCTTCAGTTCAGTTCTTTTCATGCAATTCGATAATATATGCAAATTCTTTTTACATTTATTATAGGCAGTTAGTTCTCGAGATGCTTTGCCTCAATCATTTAACCTAACCTGACTTGTAGAGATTGCTGCTATTTTTGTTTCTTATCCTTCCAATCTCAACCAGGTCCGTGAATTGATATGATCAAGAAGTAATAAGTGCCTTGAGTAAATCATAGGTGACAATTCTACTTTTGCCTATCTCAGTCCCAATTTTGATGGAGAGCACGCCGGGGTTGGGTCCTATCCCTTTTCTTCCTTGCCATAGAATGTTAATCGACTACCTTTAAAGACTGCTCTGAGAGGAAATAGATATTGTTTTTCCTGCATGTTCTGAAAGCCATTTTGCTGACTTTTCCCCTTTCCTTCTTTTTTTTGATTACAAGAGAATTTATGCCAGATGTTAAATTAATGAAATAAAAATAATCTAAAAATATCAGTTTATTCTTTCTTTAATCTACGAATAACTTGTATATTTCTGCAATGCGTTAGTTCATTCAGTTTTCGGACAGGATCATTCTATGTTTCTTCCTTTAGGAAACATACATTAATATCTTTAATATATTATATTCCTCTTTTTATTACAACCCCAAAATATTATCCATTTCTGCATACGAACTGCTGATGTTGCCTCTTCATTTCGTTTCTTTGATGTTCTTAATATAAAACTTTTTCCATTGCATCGAATGTAGCATATGTTATGCAATGTTATATTAATTTTGGCAAACAATTTATTGAAGCATGTTTCAACCGCATCATCATGCAGCAATTATGTTAGATAGTTTCATTTTCTTGTTGCAGTGTGAATAACACTTGATTAATTTTGAAAGACAACGAACATAGCTAATTAGCAACGAACGATCAAGGAAAAATACTAGTCAATGCCATACTACGTAAGGCCACGAACTAGCTGATAAACATATATGGAAAACATTGAGTAGCCCTTCATACAAAAAATTCTCCAGGTACTGTGAGTAGCGTATAGCGTCATACATTCTTTTTGACTACTTTGTACCCACAGTTTTAAAGGTCTGCAATCAATTTAGCTTTTAATCAGGAACTTGCTTACTACACTGAAATCTGTGTAGCAATATTTTTCTGTTTGCTGAGTTCACAAGTGGCCTGCTTCAGTCTTCAAGTAGAAATGAAAGAATTTATTCACACAGATATTAACATTTTTTGCTATATTAATAACCTTGAAAAGGCATTAGCAGTCTGTGAGCTAGAAATCCTTGAAAGTAAACATTGCCCTTGGCATTTCGATAAACGAAATACAACATGACAAAGAAAAAAAGAAGTATATATTAATTCTTTACAACCTGATCTGATAAGAACATAATACGTGGCTTGAACATGAAAATGCACTTTCCTTTTTCTTTCTGATTTTACTTATAACTTGCAGTTCAGTCCGAATTAGTCTTAAGTTATTCCGAAATAGTTACATATAACACTCAAATCAGAGTAAGATAATCTATTATCTATCATCTTCAGATACATCAAATATTTCTGTGTAATTTCAGTATACCGTATTTAGAAACTAAAATAAATGAAGCATTATTTTATTAGATTTACACATTTGACTCTAACGTTTTTAGTTATTTCTTTCACCCATAAAAACGATCTAGCTTATTTAGCATATTTTTTGCGTCCATTTTCTCTCTTAAGTTAATATTTCCCTACTTTGGGCAAATTCTTCAATTGACTTTTCTGTTCAGATTAAAAATCGAAATCATATTGAGTAAAGTGTTTTTATGTGTGTCACGTACGAGTCTGAAGTAGACGCAATATTCTCTGAAGAGCAATTTCTAATACATTTTAGCATTCAAATACTCTTTTTATAGACTAGTGGTTTTGCTTCTATTTATATGAAGCATGCAAATATCTCAGTCATCAAAATATCAGTCTTTATGCGAATGAATAGAAATCTGTACTTTTTAATCTGAAGTTTGAATTTTTAGGATATTTGCATGTTCAGCGTTGAAAACTCCTTGTCAAATGTTAAACCTATTGATCCATAATTACCGGAAATAGATTTTATCTTACAGCAAATCACACATAAAATTCCTACGATTGTAAGAAACATTTTGTTAAGAAATTTTTACAGTGCCGTTTATGATACCTTCACTACTGGCAAGAGGGAAAAATGTTTCATAAAATCAGTTTTATTTCGTCGGAAAAGCTTTCTTATATCGTAGCACCTTATAGCAATTTGATCTTGAGTTGTGAAATGTGTCACGATCTCTACTTTGAAAGCAAATGGAATACTGAGAAGTAATGTTTACTTCTATTACAGTTTTAAAAACAGTTGAAATTATTTTTGCATATGCAGGAATTTGATTGAATAGCGACTTTTAGTAATATTATGGCAATAGTTAACTGCACATTTTGCGAAAACGTTATTTCCAAAAGTTATATTTTTCATTTGATAGTCGAGTGCCCACTAGCCGACGTATGATTCGATTTGGTTTAGCTGATTTTGGAAAAGCACGCTAAGGCTAATCGCCTAAGGGGAAGGATGCCTTCACGGAGGATTTTCTGAAGATAACTTACATGTTACACATGAGGAACGCATCGTATGCACCTTGCACATGGAGGAAGCCATGAAAACCCCCATGCAGCCAACCTGTTCGCCTAAAATCGAACCCAGGGCGAAACTACCAGTACTCAGTTATTTTAGTGTTCTTCTGCTGGTAGGTCCACTGCCAAGCTGACAAGATCGCTAACATTACTTCACTGTCTTTCAAATGTCAACAAATGGACTGACTGTGTAGGACCTTTTGTTGTTTTCCTTATATATAAAATTAACACCATTAATTTTCTACTATGAAGTCATTCACAAAGGTATCCCTTTAGTGTACCTAGCCTAGTGCCAGGTGTGCATCACATAAATCTAACGAGCGTCCTCATTCAGAGTAGTATTCATGCGAAAGATGCAGAACTCATTCAGCTTTAAAACATATTTAATGATTTAGTTAAGCTGTATTTATATAGCATGTCATTTTTCCAGCGTAAGAATAAAATAATAAAGCTCGTTAAATGGCGTTTTACATCTATAAAAGTTAAAATTCCCTTTTACAGTAAATATTGCATAATTCATCAGGATATGAAATTTTCCTATTTAAATGTATTAGGAACATACTTAAGAAAATATTGAAGATCTCCAAATGCTTTAGCAAAATACTTATCAAGAAATTGTAGGAAATCCTCTAAGATAGTTTTTCACTCTGATAATTTCAATTCCGTCTTGACGTTCTGAAATATTGTTTATGATCACTATGCATCTGAAAGTACGATAGTACAACTGAAAACGTTTTAGAACATTTCCTGGAGCAAATTTATTCTACTATGACTGTCAAATCATGCAGATTTGACAGTCATAATAGAATAAATTTGGTCGAAAATTTGTTGCATGCGAGTCTCATTTAATGCCACTTTATTATTATGTTCAGATGCTTGTGAGATTAGTTGGAAAATATTTCGAAGTATTTCTAGGGGTATATGCTACGCAAAATCGAGTCATTGTGGATTAAATGTGGAAGCTGAAGTATTACACGTATGCGATGTTACTTGCTTCTGATTAATGCCTTTCTGTTCTTTTCAGATGCTTGAGGAAGTCGTTTTTTTCTGTGCTGTAATGAATTAGAAGCATTGAAATACGCTAATAATAGCCTAGAATGATCGAATCCTATCAAGTTAATTTCAAACCACGCTGTGCTATTCAGAACATAAATGTGCTCCAAAATGTTTTCTCGGTCTTATGGAAGCAGTTTCAGAGTACGGTAAAATATTCGCTATTGATAAACTTATATACAAAGAAGAACATTAACAAACGTTAACAAACATTAACAAAGAATATTTGTTAAGAAGGGTAACTTCTCCGCAGCAGAAGTGGCTCCGTCCCAACGCAGAGGGAACGCGAAATATCTGTCGCCAAAGCTCGAAGCACCAAAGCTCGAAGCCTGCCTCGCAGTTTGAAGGTTGGTTTATGAAGAGTCTATAAACCGAATATCGTTTTAAATTTCTTTAAACTTTAAAGGAAAAGGAAATATTTTTTCGCCCAAGTAAATTAATTAATAGATTAGTTATTTTGAGCAAAAAAATAAGAAAATTCAAGTTTAATTTATCACGAAACGTCAAAAAAGAAACGTTTTGTCAAAGAATGTTCTTAACACCTGTTCCTCAATTTCCTGTACACATCGCGGAGGGGAAATTCTCTCCGCCAGGTTCCGTCGCCAAATCCCTTGGCGAATTTTACCTCCGCATTGGAGCGACGTAATAGCAAACTGGTTTACATTACGTCTATGGAACCTTTTCTTCTTTACATAGACTTTCTATGGTCTATCTATCAAGAAAACCTATAATCATCTCTAAGACTATCTCTCAGGGACGTTGGTGGTGGTCATCTTAATGAGGTGAAATTTAGTACTAGTGTTTATTTAGTACTAGTGCGTATCTCAAATTCTTTCACGTTCTTCGAAATACTGCTTTAGAAGAGATTTTCAGAAGTTGTCATCTTAAAGAGGCTGTCGGTATTAAAGTTTTTATTATATTTTGAATACGATGGCTAATGATATAATTTGAAGAGCATGGTTGATAAAATAAAGGTTGATATGTTCTGATAAATTTCTGAAAATCGAATAAAGAGGGAGAGTCAAAGAAATCATACCATAATAAATAAATGAATCTTTTAATTTGATGATTGTCATAATAAATAATTATTTAAAAACACTGCATCTTAAAAAACGCAAAAGACCAGCAAAGCAGATTACTTCTTAATTTTATTATTATAATGATTCTGAAATTCTATAATATCACACTCTGGAATGACGAGTATTATATTCATGTTTGTACAAATGAGAAAACGCGGGGTAGATCTAATTTTTGTCCTTATTTTTGTGTCTTTTGAAAACATATTTTGACATACGAGAGATCGCGACTGTATGGTTACTATAATATCAGCTGATGATGTTATCAAACGGCTGTTGAGAAGATGCTCCTTAATGATCTCTTGCGTAAGACTCAGCTTTTCATACTGCTCCCTTCTGCATAGTTTAAACTTGAAATTAGTGCATCAGTATATCTACCTCAATTTTTTTCTTGTACCATAAAAATATTTTCATGAAGGTGAACTAAAATATACAGTTAAAAATTTAATTTATTTCGCTTATAGGATTCACAATGAAATTTAAATTTCTTATGATTTACCGCCAGTAATTAACCGTATAATCTACGGCAAGTATCAGAACCCGTGAAAGCGAAGAAGTTCTTCCTGGCATCCCAACGCATACTAAAGTTTACAGGAAAACTCAATGGCGCCATTTCAAAAGAGGAAAAATAATGTTCTTTTAAGTTTTTTGAATGTTAGGTTGTTTTTATCTGAAAAGGAAAGAAAGGTAGTATTTTTTTTTCTATCTATAGAGTGGTAAACAGCGAAAGAAAAATGGATTGCTACGGGGCGAAAGCATGATCTTTCAAATTTATGGTGACAAATATAAGAAGAAAGCCCTCTTGGTTTCAAAAGTGGCTAGGCCAAGAGATTAACTCCTTTAAGGAATTCAGAAAAGTTATTTTTCTTAACTACAGTGTTAGACCACACTCATCTCAAAAGAAAAATTATTTGGAGTATTTAACTTTCACCTTTCATTTGAATTGGTACAGTATCATCTTTTAAACATTTTCTTTGCTTTATGAATATAAAAAATTCCATGATATACGGGCACGACAAAGTAGAAAGAACTGAAATAATTAGCTTAGTTTTCCGAAATTTTCTGAAAGTTTTGAGAAGGGATTATTAAAACGCATATAATGCTGAATTTAGACGTAGCAGTGCATTTTGGTAATGAACTTCGAAAAAACATGCAAAATATATAATAAAAATATTTGCGATTGGGAATTCAAGAAGTTCCCTTTAAAATTAGAGCTAATATCAACTCTCAGCACAAACTTGCAAAATAAGCTGTGATGGCTCAGACGGAATTAAGAATAAAAGACGGAATAAAGAGAGCAATGATAAATTATATATTTCTAGACTCTGTTTGACTATAGGTAATTACTATGCACTGTATAAATAATCTAAACATCTTTTTAAAGAAATTGTTGGGTTAGGCTTTATGGAACAAGCTTTATATAAAATTTAAAACGCCGGAGACATATTCTACTTAAATTGGTTTTTAAATATGACCTATGCTTGCTTCATATATATGGAAACATTTAATTATATTAGCTACTATGGATGATGGTGAAGAATTTGCTGCAGTTACGTAAGAAAATCTGAAATTTTTAGCTCTTAAATGCAACACAGAGCCATGATATTCTACTAAAAATGATTTCAAAACATTTTCCTGCAGAAAGTTTTAACGGCAGATCAAGAATTATACATTTTTGAAGTTGATTGCATTAAATTTTTAAGGGCTATATCTGCTGCCAAGCAACCAAAATTAGTATGTAATGAAACAGGCGTTTGATTAAAAAGCGAGTAGAAAGCTTATCCAACTTTGCTCGTTCTTTAAACGAAACATTAAAGTCATTATTCTCATGTGCGCTCCTAGTGAAAGGTCGGCATACCACACCGCTCCTTGGAAGTTTAAGGTTCGATTCTCGGTGAATTTTTCAATAAATTTCTCTCCAAAAATTTCTAATGTGTCTACAGATGATGTTATGGTTTTGATATCTTTTCTAAGTGAATTATGACAAAAGTATAAACGTTCAAATGAAAATATGGTTGCCTCACAAAGTGAGAAACAAGATAAAAGATATTTGTTATTTAAATTATATCGAATTGTTATAACAAGGGAATCACTCAAGATTTTTCTAAACAGCGTAAAATAATCAGGCTGCAAAAAATATCGAATAAAATAACGACTATATTGCTATTATGCAGAAGAGGTCTGAAAAAAAGAAGAAAATTTTCAAATAATATAGAAAAAATAGAGTAGGCAGGTTTATTTAAAGTACAAACGAAAAGCGAACAATACGCAGTTAAAAGGGATAGAAAAGAAACTGTCAAATGAACTCAGTAAAATCTAAATTAAAGCTCCTAAAATGTAGAATTTATCATCATCATACATCAGGAGGAAGATATTTTGTAGACATCATCGAATAATGTTGGTATGTTTAATTTATAGCTGATTTACACACAAAGAAAATTGGATTATTGAGATTACGACAAACCACTTCAGGGCTATCTGCTCTTGCTCAAGGGGTATCTTCGTGGGTGACTTTATTATGGGAAACTGTCTGGTAGTTTTACGTTACACACCGGAAAAGCTATGAAAACTCTTATATTAGTTAAGCTGTTCTCCTTTGGAATTTCAATACGAGTGGAGCTATTCCTATTAGCGATTTTAGCGCTCGGCCACTGTTGGCCACGCAAAGGAGAAAAGTGCATTACATGAAAATCGCTGTTGTGAAGGCTCTTTAAATTTCACTCACCAGCGGCCGACACATGCATTGAATATTGATAGTTCTATCCGGATTCAAATTTCAAATAATGGGCTGGCTGCATGGGACATGTGTAAAGGGAATTCTACCAAGTTTTCCTTAAAAAGCCCTATAAATGAATGAAGGCATCCCACCCGTATCTTAGGTCGCCATTCAATCCTAGTCATAATACACTAATTACTCTTAAACGTTCTTAAGTATTGTCGAAGAAAAAAGATGAAGACGAAGCCGAAGAAACTACACTCACTTCCAAAGGTTAAGCACGGAGAGGAAAATGCTAATTTCCGTAAACCAATCAGTATTGAAGAGGATGCAATTCGCTACAGAGGTAGATGGAAGTATGCAAATATGTTAGGTAACAGCCAATCGTGCTTTCATGTCAAGAAATATGCAAAAAAGGCAGTTTATAAGAAGCCAGCTTTATGAAGCGTTGCAGAAGTTGATTTTAAGTGCTGATAGAAGGTGTTTAAAACTTTCGTACACTTTGTTTTCAAGACATACGTGTTTCTATGACTTCCAGAAGACGAATGGAATATTCTGAGCGCTGGCGTGCTGTGGGGCACATTGAAGCAGGACAGTCGACCACAGATGTTGCTCTTTTCTTCGGCGTTCATCATTCTGCAATTTCACGTTTACGCAAACAATTCCAAACCACACAGACAGTTGTCCGAAGGCCCGTAGCAGGTCGCTCAAGGAGTACAACCCCCACGGAAGATCAATATATTGCTATTGTAGCCAAGCGCAATCGCAGAGCGACCTCCACACGTGTAACATGAATGGTTACAGCGTCCATTGATAAGGCGATATCTGCAACTACTGTAAGCCGAAGATTACATATGAGTGCACTGTACGTTCCGGTACCTCGAGTTTGTGTTCCTCTATCCGTTCAATCAAGAGGGGCACGATTACAGTGGTGCCGGGAACATGTCAATTGGAATGTGTCTGACTGGGGCAATGCCATGTTTACGGATGAGTCAAGATTTGCTCTGGAGCCAGATGACAAGCATATAAGAATATGGCATGAACAACGAACACGCAATCAGTCCCAAAACATAACCGAACATCACGCATTCCGAGGCGGAAGCATTATGGCGTGGGCATGAATTTCATTAGGTTACCGCACCGACCTGCACCATCTGTAAACTGGGTTCTTTGACGGCTGTCCAGTATCGAGATGAATTCCTAGAATCCATTGTGAGATTGTACGCTGCAGCAATTGGCCCTACTTTTGTTTTAGTGGATGATAACTCTCGTCCCCATAGGGCTGACATCGTCGATGACTACCTGGAGAGTGAAGGGATTGCGCGTATGGCGTGGCCAGCGTATTCGCCGGATCTTATTACGACTGAAAATCTTTGGGATTCTCTCGGTCGTGCTGTATCTTCACGTTTTCCACCTCCAGCCACTCTTATTGAGCTGAAAACTGCTCTACAAGAAGAATGGCGATTGCTTAATTCTGCGGTGGTTGACCACTTAATTGAAAGCATGGTCACAAGGTGTAAACTGTGCATACAGATGAGGGGGATCACATACCCTATTAATGTCCTTTTTTTCATTTTATGCTATTTATTTTCACTTTATACATAATTCTGTTTAAATATCCAGTATGTCATTATCTGATAACTTACAAAAATTTAATATTGTTTTCATTTCTGTATATAATTATTGATTTCGTTTGATGCATAAATATATATGCTACTTTCCTGGTGAATTTTGTGTCAATCAAAGCAGCATTTGTTGATTTTTTTTTGCGTTTCACATCTTCGTGCTTAAGTTTTGGAAGTGAGTGTATTTGGAACTTATCGAGGGAAATGAAAATAAAGAAAATTTTATAAAACCTTCTCCAAATATCTAAGAAAAAAGACAATCAGCATAGCCACGACTTCCTAATGTTTTCTGATAAAAGTTTGACAGGGTTATGTTGCTTTTAAATTTAAGCCAGAAAAATAGTAACTATGCCTTTCCTAAGTGGTGTAAGGCAAATTTGATGAAGTTGTCATTCTAAGCCTTCAAAAGGACCAAGAAATGCTATTAAAGAAATAAATGTATCTCAGGCGTTAAAAAATTTTCCTCTTTTTGATTCACATAAAACTATCTGTCATTATTATTTGCGATACACAGCAGAAATAAACTGATAAACACCCAGATTATTATTCATCTTCCTTTCCTTCTATGATATCCTTTTTTCTTATGTTTGATCTCAAACCAAAATTATGTGAGTATCTTGTGATAATCTTCAAGTACATAGTACGTATTGTAAGAAGATACTTAATGTTTTAGAATATAAAATATTTAAAATCTGTAAATAAAAATCTTTAATTATCATAACTGCAATAAAGTATATGAAGAGAAGAATTTATTTTTCTTTGTCGTTACACTGAACTGTTCCATCACGAAATTAGCTTTCTGTATCCATTACTCAAGCATTCCATTTAGCATTTCGAAAAAATAAAAAATGTAACTAATCTTTTTCTGACATCTTCATGGTAAACCACGTTTAAGGGAATAGTTAAACAAATGTGTTTGAAAAACATGAACGATATGAAAAGAGTATCTGGAAAACGCTTCTTTTTTACATTTTATTACTTCCATATCTGCTCAAAATAACCCGAAGAGATCCGTGAAAGGATTATAAGGGGATCTGGCCTACGATTTCCGTAGAAAAAAGCCAGCCGTTTTGCAGGGGTACCCATAGGTTAAATCCCCTTAGAAACCTGTGTACAGAAACCCGTAGACCTGGTATCCTTTGGCCAAATGTCCGCAGAAACCAATAGAATTACACGTATGTATCCATACACCCAATTCCTACTAAAAATACACAAAAGTGGAACTTTAGATCAAATTTCCATAAAAGCTAGTCATTATAAGCATAAACTATCAGAAGTACGTGCACAATTAGCACTGATGAAATGCACAGAAATATATCGGGGGGAAGCATGCGGAATAATCTTTGACTATTATCTTAAGTGATTATTATATGCATATTGATATGGTTATATATATGTGTAAAATATAAAAATACGATGGCTTTGCTCTACGCGAACAGGCAACCTCTAATTAATTTTCCGCAATGTCAGGATCTTCCCTCTAGACCATTACTTTCGAGAACATTGGCATGTTATATAACCGCTACTATAAATACCAAGTACGCGCGATGTTTAAATCGGACTGTTTCCTGCCATCGCTGCTGTAAGACCCTGTGCTGTTCTGTCCATTTTTCTTCCCTTTGTTAGAATAGTTATGACGTTAAAAACCTAAATTTAACCTTATTTTAATTTAAATCATTATTGAATATGTAATTTGGAGAATTTCATCTAAGAGAAAAGTGATCTATGGTTTGAAGTGAATAAAGATCTTTAATTAAAAGCAAAATCCTTCTGTATCATCTGCTACCTTCTACTCCGCAAACAACGTGCGGACTCTGATGCCAAGCTTCGTCATTTCTGTGCCCATCCGTGAAATCATCATACATATATATGTTATGTAGTGATTTTAGTTAGTTTTGAAGTATGGATTAATGTGTAGTTAATTGCAGTTATTTGTTAATTAATTATTGAGTGAGTAAATTATATGCATTAATTTATGCTTATTCTAAATTTTTCTTCACGAATTGTATTGCTTACGTTATTGAATCAATTATTTTTATGCGAGTTAAACAGAGTTCTCATTCTTACGTTACGCCTTCGATAGTAATAGCTTTCGGGAAAAGGAGACAATGGGAAATCGGTTGTTTCTGCGTAATATTTGAAATTTAAAAATACTTCCTTTTTATTCACATGGATGAAATTTATACCTCTTAGAGAGAAAAAATTTAGCCTTCTTCTGAATCTACTTTCATGACTGTACGTCGCCCCGTTGGAGAATTATGCCCATTTAATTGCTAAAATTGTTGAATTTCGTGTCTAAAAATTTATTCTGCTATAAGGG
>KK116476.1:474278-503109 GCA_000611955.2 Stegodyphus mimosarum
AATAAATATCCTTGGTTATGTATATATATATATATATATTTGATTCAGAGTTTTTTTTTCTTATGATGTCTTGTGTAATGTTCTTAACACCAGTACTCCTGCTTGGTCTTAGGGGTTGTTCGGGTTAGTTTTTGGGAAAGATTAAACACAACGCAAATGAAGTTTTGGTTTTGATATTATTGAAGGCAAATTATTTCATTTCAGGTTTTAATTGCAACAGTTAGTATTTAACGTTTGGTACCATAACACCAGAACATTTGGTACTAGAACATATATGTGGGGGGCGTGTAAGGTATAAAATATGTAACTCAGCTTTATAATTTTATTATTTTGTAACAGGCTCTTAATTCATCATTTTTAATATGGGTATTTCCTCTCTGTATTCTAAAAATAATAATAACTTTTCTGGACTGCGTCTTTTCTGATCAATCTATGTCACATGACTTGCGTAACGCTGATGTCGTAGGTAATTCGGAACCTGAACTCAAAATTTCGAGAACTGAAACCTGTCTCTTACCTAAATCAAAACCTTTTCTATGTGAGCCTCTCTACTGGGTAATTCAAATGAAGTTCACGCATTAGTTTCTTGTAACCGAAGAAATTATTCAAACTGGGAAAGCAAAGTCCACTCAACCATTAGACTTGATTATAACATGCATGACTCTATTAACATTTCTTTGAAGATTATTTCGTATTCACAAGCAATTCTGGTGTTTGATGTTTTACACTCATGTCCATAAATTAAGGATAGTGCAAAATCAGGTAAAGGAAGAGTTAGAAGCAAAATAAATTTGACTTATTTGTAAAGCTTATTTATTAAACAAAAGGTAAAGAGCAAAAAAAGATGCTATATGTTTGATATTATTAAAAAAATTAGTGATTTTTTTCTCCCTGGAGCAAATTACAAAAAAAACCTATTTACAAAAAACCAATATTACATGGTTGGTATGATTGTTAATACATTGTATGTCTCCCAGACGATGCAATGCAGTCCGTACACCACCTAGGCATGCTGAGTATCAAATTATCGATCTGATCTTTGGGGATACTACACCACTCAAAAAGCAATGCTCTCTGAAGTTCCGGTAGACATGTAAGGACGTTGACGGGCTGCAACTCGTTGGCCAAGCATGTCCCATACGTGCTGTACTGGATTCAAGTCCGGTGAGAATGCTGGTCAGTCCATATGTGTGATATCCTCCGAGTGAAGGCATTTGTTACGATGTTTGTACGGTGAGGACGGGCGTTGTCATCCATAAACACAAATTGTGCGCCCATGGCGCCCCAAAACAAACGTATATGTTGTTCCCGAATGACGTCCCGATAGATTTGGCTTGTCATGGTTCCAATTTGAACATGCAGGTCAGTTCTGAAACCCAGAATAATTCCACCCCAAACGAGCACTCCTGAACCACCGTAATGGTGTCGTTCAATCATGTTTTCTTGGTGGTAACGGGTACCTGGAGCTCTCCATATGAACGTCCGGCGAGAATCAGACTGCAAACGATACCTGGACTCGTCGAAAAGCATCACACAAGCCCACTGTTGCGGTGTTCACAATGCATGCTCTCTGCTCCAGGCTAATCGCAGGCGACAGTGAGTTCAGTAAGTGAAACGCATCTGACAGGTCTACGAGCATATAGACCAAACTACTCTAAGCGTCTGCAGACAGTCTCCCTTGAAATTGTCGTACCAGCGGCCGAAGAGAGCTGACAAGACAGGTCTGAGGCTGTGCTCCGCCTGTTTTTTTAGCAGTAACTGCCAAATACCGGTCCTCATTCGGCGTTGTAACAATGGGGCGACCTGCGTTGTAACGTCTACTCACATTGCCATCATCTTGGAATCGTTGCCAAAGCCTGGAGATGACACTCTGGGCAATTCCAAGTTCGTCTGATACTTCCAGTTGGGTACGCCCACATTCCAGACGACCGATAATTCTGCCACGTAATAAATCATCCAAATGCGTCCTTTATGTCATAACTATTCGGTTATTGCACTGAAATGCTTATAAAGCGCCTGCGAACAATTTTACTTCTTTGTCTGTATTCCTTATAGATCACTCTCTTATACTCTCGCCATTGCGACGTACCATCGGTGTCATCTGGTTACTTCCTGAAATTTGTATATGATTCTTGAAGATGTGTGTAGTGATTTTACAGGTGATATATTTATTTTAGAGTTCGATTTCCGCGTGACTCCGAATTATCCTTAATTTATGGACATGAGTGTATTCTAATCATCTAAAACAATAAAACGTATTAAAAATATTATTTATTGCATTATTTTGCAGCGTACCGTCCATCAAGACCATAACACAAACGTCTCATAACAGTATTAACAAGAAAGGCACTATGTTGCTTATTTGGCAACTTCTTTTTCTGAAAGAGGGAAAAAGGGAATTTTTTCCCTCACTTCAACATTAAGACGGAGAAAAATGGTTTTTTATTCTCAGAAAATTTCCCAGTTTTGTGATAAAACTGAAACTGTCGTTCTTAAGAGACTGAACATACAGATTCTGATACGAAAAATAATGAAGAAAAGGCGTCCCTATCCAAAAGCGAGAAACTGTCGCAGAAAGTATTTATACTGAGCGCATTTTTTAATCCGTTTGCTTATATATTTTTATGAATTGTGTTTTGAGCCTTAGCCTGGCGACCACGTCTGAGAATGATCAGTATTTCGTAAAATGTAAGCAAATATAAATATTGAACATAAACTCATTAAGACGACCACTTCCACAATTCACCATAACATCTGGAATCATAGATGGTCGTCTCAGAACAGTATTTACTATACAAGCAGGCAGCCAAACTTCTCATAGCTATCACGTATCTAAGATGCCCAACTTTAAAGGGGACCAGTATTACTAAGAACATAAACACTAGAACTGAATATCAGCTCTTTAAAGCAAACACTCCCAGAAGACAGTTTTAGTTTTCTGTGAAAGTGGTAGCGTTAAAGTGATGTTCCCTACCCAGTGTTTATTTGTACTCTCAGAAGTCTTGGTGTACGCGTATATAAGTATGTGTGTGTGTGTATTCAGTGAACTAAACTCGTGGCAACCTTCTCGCTAAGATGATCGCCTTTAAAAGAGACCAGTACTTCTGAGAACATAGTATATATTGGTATTGAATATCTCTCTCTAAGATGACCATCCGCAAAAAAAATTCTGGATGTGTGGCTGATCGCCTTACAAAGACCAATTCGTGGAGACACCTTCCTAAGACTATTGCCTCTAAACGATAAACGTATTACTGAGAACATCAGTCTATATTGGTATTGAATATCCTCTAGCTAACCCACAATGAAAAACTGTAGTTGTATGGCTGGTCGCCTTAGACACACCTCACTGTGTGTGGGTGTATATATAAATATATAAGTAAGTATACTACTGTTATTGTTTTTGACAAAAGTTTTTAAAAAAACAAATAAATGAGTATATATAGCGAACCCGCTCTAATAGGGCTAGCTACATTTATAGGTTATTCTGACTGTCATAAAGAAATCATACTTAATGCCCATGTTTAATTATATTTTTAGGAATGCTGGTCGCCTTGGGGAAGTGATGGAGACGAGAGGGTTCACAGTATATTTTTTAATTTTAAATGTTCCTATTGCTTACAAAACTGAAATAACCTTAATTTCAACAGTAACAAAAAAATAAATAATTAAAGATATTCAGAAAACAAGATCAATATGAATGAATTCTGGTTTAATAGTATCATTATTAATTTCGTTGTTTAAAAGAGGTCTACCAGTAGTTTTACAGTATAAAGTTTTACTGGTTTCTATGGGGCATATAGATATCGGTAAGAAAAATGTATAGCGACCAACAGAAACAAGTAAAAGTTAGCAGAAACCCATGCAATTCTATGGATACCCATAGAAGGTTTTACTGGTTTCTATCGAGCATTTTCAGCAAGGAATGCTTATTCATGTGTATTAGATAGTAGAAAAGTCCGTAATAATTTCAAAACTTTATAAAAATGTAATTTATTCAAAATAATTAAATATTATTGAAAACGGTTTTCACGAAAATGATTCATGAAAAAGGACTCTTTTTTGGAGGCGTGCGTGAAACCATCTTCGTAATACAGACCGTTATTCCCCATTGTCAGTAACAATCGTAATTAGAACCATAACATAAAAACATAAAACCAAAACATAAACATAAAACAACACAAAAGCAATGCTGAAACGTTTCTTTTCCCTTGATGACTACAATGAATACGTTTAATGACATGCAACGTGTATAATATGGGACACCTAACGTGATATGTAACCGATATCTTGCTTTCAACAAATCGTTTTTCATATTACTGACAGTGATTTTCATTGTACATAGCCCTAGTAGTTTGTTAAATATTTTTCGTGCACCAATATATTCATTTTTAAGCTTCTTCACGCCATTTTTTCCCTGTAATTCAATTTTTATATATTTTTGAAACTTTTATGGGATTTACAACTTTTTTGTTTACTACAGCTGTAGAGACATTAGGTTATTTCGAAGCAGGAGACATAAAAATGAGCAACGCCTTTGCCGTGACTCGAACCACGGACCTCTGCAATACGTGCCCAGTGGGCTGACCACTACACCACGAATGCATGCGAAGAAGGTGGGAGAAGTACCTTATACATTCCCCCTTTTAAAGGATGACTGTGGCTTACGGAACTCAATCGCGAAATCCCGGTGGTGGAGAATGATCATCCACCACCCTTTTAGTTCGGGCGCCAGTTGTAGAGATATAAGGTTATTTTGAAGCAGGAGAGAGGAAAACTGAGCAATGCCTTCGGCGGGACTCGAACCACGGACCTTTGAGATACACGCCCAGTGTGCTGACCACTATACCGTGAAGGCGTGCGAAGAACGTGGGAGAAATATTTATGCAGCATGAAAAGAATGAACACTTTCCATTCACTCTGTGATTTTACCAAAGAATTATTTTTATTTAATGCATGTACCAAGCAACAGAAAGAAGTCTATTCAAAAAAATTTCTAACATCAAAAATTTTCTAAACAAATTTTAACTTTTTGCAATTGCTTTTTTTTTCCGTTCCTTCTAGGCCCAGTTTTATTTACTGAAATGTACATTGTCATCTAGGGAAAATCAGCTAAGTTCATACGCAGCAGTTTGTCTCCTCAGATAAATTACCACTTCATGAAAATATCAAAGAATTAAATTGTTGTTGAGGTCTTTTAAATCTTGATTTTCTGCTACACCTTCTTCAGAGAGGAGATTCCGTTTGTCTTCTTTATGACCGTACCTGTAATGAAATATATATACCGTAGACTCGTAATGAAAGAAACAATTTTCATTTTAAAAACTAGCAATTAACATTAATCTCTTAACATTGTTATGGTTTCTTTGTGCAAAATCATGAGTAATAAAATATACACGCTTATTATTAATGTTTTATTTTTTGGAAAAATGTATTGGTGTCGGTGCTGTTTATTTTAACAAACTATAATATAAGTCCTACTACCAACAAATGGCAACTGAAATAACAGGTACTTGTCTTCTGTAGTGGATTTGGCTTTAGAAAATCCGATTTGTTGCCAAATGCTAAAGCATGCACCAAAATGAAATTAACTAAGGTAAATGAAAATTTATTCCATATCTACGCGACCAAAATTATTAAATATAGGAAAGAAGGAAGTTGATAGTATTTAATTAAATAAACTGTAAAATTCTATTTATTACTTTATTTAATACCATACCGTTAACAATTTATTTTAAAAAATAACATGCATAAAAATACCGAAAAGTTCGTTTTTCAAAAAATGTCTGGTGGCCACAGTTCAACTAATAATGCCTTCAAAGCATTATGACGGCCGACTTGGGGTGTCTGAACATTGTATAGACAAAACGGTTTCTTTTCCAGCATGCAATTACATATTATGCCTATTTATATTAATTTTCACACTTGATAAATTATATTTTCTTAAAGAAATTATGCATTTTTTCAACTGATGGTCGATAAAAAATAGCAAGCATAATAAATATTTGCGCTAAAAAAAGCTATATTTTAAAAGGAGAAATTTTCACTGTGGAGTCTACATGTGCTTTTAGGGAGCATACAACTTTGACTCTACGCCGAAGACGAAGTAGCGAATTCTCGCTATGTCTTTAAGAATAAATATATGCAAAACAAAGGTTATAAATAACCTTTTCATTTAAACTAAATTAAAACAAATGCACGCACTTCGTTCTCGCAAATCACCACCACTTGTGACTACGTAAATTAACAGAAAATAAGAAGGTAACAAATCACTAGTAAATAAAAATATCTAATGACTATTTCCTACTCTTAACTAACGTTAAATCGACTGCACACAGCAAAGCCGATCTTAGAAATATCAGTATAAATCAAAAAGTTATCTAACACCGGCTAGAGAGCTAATTTCAAACGCGCAGTACAAACTCGGAAATAAGTCCGAACTTTTCGAACTCTCGAAACGCAACTTAAACACTGCTTCTCAAACACGTTTAGAATTTGCATTTACTTCATTTAAATGTTCATTCATTTAAATTTTCTTCATTTTCATTTAAAATTTACATTCCGGCAAGAAACTGAAATCAGGAGGGAAAGGAAAGGTAAACTAAACATAATTGGTTAGAACAAAATAAGTCTTTACATCCCTATCCGAAGGTACGGGAACCATGAGCACACAAGAAAAACCGTTATATTTAAAAAGCGATGCTAGATAAAACGCGCATACTCAGATCGATAGTATACACTCAATGCCTTTGCAACATGTAAATATGATATACCTTTATGACATGTTACCAATATCTGGCATTAAATAAACTATATTTACTTCTTCCACCGTTTGTGATCCTTCTACTGAATTTGTGATCTACTACTCCGCTTGTGATCCCTCCCTGAAATTTTGCTACCTATTTCTCTCGGGATGAGGAAAAATTCCGTTTGGTTGTAGCCTATTTCTGTGCACACTGCTCTCCATTAAACCAATTCGATTCGAATTTTGTAGATTTTTGAAATCTATATGGACTTCTGAGCAGCAATATGTTTTCTTTAGTATGAAATGAATAAATAATTTATATTCTATGCATATACTATAAATTGTTTATTCATGTATATATATATATATTCCCATTAATGCATCAAAAGAAAGAGCAAGACCTTATCTAATCAGATACGAATAGCATTTAAGTATTAAAGATTTTGTTTACGGTATTTTTAACTTTGAACACGAATTTAAGATCCGATTTCATCAATTCAAGTTTTTCTTCCACGAGAATTTCGTGGTAATTTGTTGAGGGTCACAAAGAAGATAATGTTTTTATTTATGTTTGTAAAATCTGTCTGACTGTGTAGCATCGCATCTTCAAAGACAGTATTTTCTTAGGATGGCTTATACGTAATTGTAATGAAATGAAAAATGAAAAATTTCTATTTTTCAAGTAATTATGCATAATATTGTATCACTGCTGTGATTTCTTGCGTAAATTCCGAAAATAAAATATGCATCTTGATTCGTTTAATTTTTTTTAGAGAGAATGATTCTGGCATCGGATTAAAACTGACTTATTTATTTTAACAAATCCCAATGAAATTTAGTGATTCAAATATTTAGTTTCTTTCGAAGCTAATATTCTTCAGAGCTTCTTCCTTTATCATTAGATTTTACAGTATATTCCTAAATACGTTTAAAATGGATGCATTTCAGACAGTTCGTAAGACAACGTTCATTACACATACTTAATATTAAAATTTGGAAATGACATAGTTCTTCAAATGTCAATAGTTTACAAAGTCCCAAAATATTTCATTAGGTTTATTTAATTCTACGCAAAGTTTACTCAGGATCAACAGTTTATCGACAATCTGATGTGTTTAACTATCCTATGCCCTTTGTAGAGCGTGAAAAATAAGGAATACCCTCACCAGGTTTCAACTCTGGGCATTCCAGCTGCCACCTGGATGTGTTTACAATTACACCATGAAGGCACGCAGTAGGGAAGAAGAAAATTCTTTACAAAGTGAACTCGTTAAAAATAGATGTTTCGTTTCTCAGGCTTGATAACTGTCAAGAGCACTGTACAGATTTAAAATAATCATATCTTTATTCTCATTAATAAAGGTTATTAATGGTTAATAAAGGATACCTCGCCCTGCAGCTGATGTTTTTGCAAATTTTTTCAGTAGGTTATCATTTGGCATGTGCAAGCTGTTCTAAAACTTTCGTTTTTTATGTTACTCTAATGCTCTTGTTCACTTTGAGATTATTGTTTTTCAATTTATAACTTAATTATGTCCCTCTTCTTTGCAATTACTGTCTATCTTATACTCTGCTTTGGATCACTGCTTTATTTTTATGCATTTATTTTATTTCTAGCTGTTTGGCCTACGTGTTATACAGATTCAAGAAGACAAACTGTAAGAAGCATAACTATTTAATAGCTCATATAAATTTATCATAACGTAAATAGAAGCTTAGATATTTTAGAAGAAAAAGTGTAAATATTAGATATTTTAGGTATGTATTCTAATACAATCTTTAAAAATCAGCAAATATTTATCTTTATTTATTTTTCATAAGTTTCGCTTTATTCTTCCCAAACTGCTATTTTGAATCATATCCCTTCATCCACACCAATACATTCACTTCGTATTCCATAGCCGGTTTCCTCTTTCAAACCAAACAGTCAAAGATTTCCGCTTTGAGGATTTTTTTCCCGAGGCTCTTTTCTTTCTCCCATTTCTTTCTTTTTGTTATTATTTTCAACATTTATGCGTCTATTTTTTAAAGAACGAAATCGTTTGCTTGGCTGAGGGGAGGGACTTTTTAAACTTTTCATGTTATTCTTTGAACCCATCGCCATTTGGGCTTTCGGATTCAGCTTATGATGCACAGTTTCTTGAAATTCATTGAAAATGTATGAATTTTAACACAAAATATTACGCAACTTTTAGGACAGTCCATTTGTTAAAGCTGCCATATTTTCCATCTGTAATAGGGCCGCTTGTTAAAAAAATACTTTGAGCAGTTGCGTTTTGGTTGCTGCGAAGAAAAGATTATTGTGTTAAGTGAGTGTAAAATAAGATATTTAGTGCTTTTTTTGCAGTCAAGTCCGTTTATATGATTCAGGTTTATGTCTCTAGTTTCATCAAAGAGGAAAATAACCACACGTCGGCAATGTATTTAGAAGCACGCCCAGAAGTTAAAGGTTTTGATGTTTTGCTTTATTACTTTTGACGGTTGCAATGCAAATAGTAAGGATTTCATACATATACATATAGGATGACAAGAAAAGTCTGAATTAAAGCAGTGCGTATCTCGAGAAATATTAAAATTACTTCGTAAATGAGAGGGGAATTTCTATGATGCTGTATAATAAGACAATTTCAATGAATCTGAGCCCTTTTTATAGAAGTTTTCTGTCTTTAGCACTCAAGGCGTATCTCTTTATCCGGTGAGAATGGATATGAGCCATTTCCCTTCTAATGTCGTCCACGAAGGCATCCTTAGGCAGGTAGCCCTCGAATGCTTTGTCATAATTAAATAAATCAAACCTTATGCAGAGGGATGCCTTCGTGGAGGACTTTGCAAGGGAAACTACGCTGTGTTTCCATTATATATGAAGCAAACTACAAATTCGAAGAATAATATCCAAAACGATTTGCTAGTCTTTATCTCCTTACCTCGTTCAGCCTTTCTTCCAAAATGATATTTAAGAGTTTAAAATTTATGAATCGTTTTCTTAAGATAGAAGATGTATTTTAATAGGAACTAATTGCATAAAGTAGTCTAATAGAATCATTCATTAATAACACGGAAGAACATAATTTTATGCCCAGAATTCTCACTTCTCTTTGTTGCTCAGGGATTAATTTTAAGTCTGGATGTTCACTTAATGCGATTATTAATCATAATTACTTAACTCGAAAGCGTGAATTCAAACAATGCATCGCCGGTTGCAAAAAAAGACATTTATATCCAGAATTTCAAAGAAACGCAAACGTTATTGTTAAATTCTAAATAACAGGGCATCCAGCTTTTAATGTCTTTAATTTAAATTAGTCGGTCTAAATTTACTTGAAGTAAGTCCAGGAACCCTTTTACTTTTCTTTTATTGGCTGTTAAGTGAAAAACAAGGAGAAATATTCTTAGAATTATGCTGATAAAGATCTCAATAAAGTTATTTCGGTTAAGTTGTTTCGAAAGAAAATTCATGTTCAGAAATTTATTTTAGAGAATTATGTATTTGTTTACCGTCGTGAAATACATTTTTCATCCGAATGTCATGAAATATATTTTTCATTTCATTCTAACTGATATTTTTAAACTCTTTTCGATAAGAGTATTTTCTTTTTCCTTCTCTCCCCCCTTTTTTTTTTGATTGGAGTACAATTACAAGTATATGCTGTTTAAATTTTGTGATTAGAAATGACTCATTGTGATTAGGAATGAGTCACGGATAAAAAAAAACTGATCGTTTCATCCAGGCCCAAAAGCTGAGACAATGAAATGAAACAGACATTCAAAAACATGACAAGACATGTAAATCCAGGTAATAACAGGTACAGGTAGAAGTTAGACCAGCACCTCCCTAGTACCACAGGTAATTAAGGTATTGTTGAACCTAGCAAACGGTTAAGCTTACGCTACAATTTTGAGGGAGAATAACACTCCGGGGAAGTCGGTGCGAAGGCACCCTACAGCCAACCTCTCGAGAGGACTTTCGGTTCACCGTGTATTTTGAGTGCTCCCATGCCGCACAGATACTATACTCATACAAACGCCCATGCCTCTCCGGGACTCGAACCCGGGCCCATCGATGCGACTGTTAGTGTCACTAACTACTACACGGGCTGGGCGGTAGCCACATTGAAATAATAGATACCGAAATAGTTTAATTATTTAAATGGAAAACATTAATAAGGAAAGCAATAGGAGGATTTCGAATTAATTCGCGCGCCACGATGTAATTGTCTAATTTCTAAATCTTTTCTTTTCTATAACATTCTTTTCAAACAGGCTTCAACGACTTCGGATAACTAATGGTTTGGTTGATTAGTATTCCAGATAATCGAAGTTCTACTGGATTGTGACTTCATTGATTGCTTCTGCTGTGTGACGCTCAATGTGAGTGATTTGTTGATTCTTAAGCAAATGAGGCTTAATTAAGATCCTTTTTTATTAGTGAGAGACTACAGGCATGATTTGCGAAGGAGATACATTTTGTCAATTAATTATAGAATCTGTTGATTACAAAATCTATTAATTACTTGATTTAATATCATTATGCTTAGAATTTTAATAGCTTAATAGTAAGTAGTTGTAGCGATGTTAATTTAATTTTACTGCATTTATTATAAACAGAGTTATTTTTTAAATTTTACAATAATTTGACCTCGAGGCACAACTGGAATCTATACTTTTAATCTATGTGCTCAAGACACGTTTATAAAAACAAAAGTTTTGTTTAGAGAAAACAAGCTAATTTATTACAAACCTCTTTTAGATTATGCCTGTTATATATTTAATATAGTGAGGTTCTGACACGGTTATGCATTCTAAAGGTGCCTAACTGCTTAATTGAACTACTTGTTGCACCAACGAATAACCTTTAAAGGTTCATTTCCTTATGTTTACGTCAGACAAAAGATACAGTTCAAAAGATAAAGGCTAATAACAAACTTCATTTCTCATGACTTGCGGGATTATAATTAAAAACTATACAACCAGTTAATTGAGCTGCTTGTTGATAGCGGCTCGCTGTTAATCTATAAAGTGTTGACTGGCTTACGATTCCAACTCAAGCGAAGCTACAACGCTGTCTAGTTCGGGAGGAAAGCACAACTAACTTTCAACAGTTACCAAGATTTCAGAGCTCCTGTGCGGAGTGGTGTCTCTTTAGGCAAATAGCTAGTGGCAAAAAGTGCCAGATTTCTACTGAGAATACTCGGTTATAATTTTCTTTTAACTTCATATGGCGATTCCTGTAAAACTCCGAACTGAGCGAGTATGTGACGAAACAATGCATAAAGGAAAGAAATCAACATAAACTTGTAGCGTCATTAGGTTATTTAGAAGCACGAGAGATGAAGAATGAGCAATGTCCTCGCGGGAATCGAACCACGGACCTCTCGAATTCGCGCCGAGAGTGCTGACCACTACACCACGAAGACATGCGAAGAAGACAGGAGAAATACTTTATATACTACCCCTTTTAAAGTGTGATTGGGGATTAGAGGACTCAATCGCCAAATCTTGGTGGTGAAGAATCACCATTCACCACCTTTTAGTTCGGGCGCCATTGCAAAGACATTAGGATTTTTTTATTGAAGCAGAAGACATGAAAAATGGGCAATGCCCTCGCCGGGACTCGAACTACGGACTCTCGAATTCGCGCGGAGCGTGCTGACCACTACACCACGAAGGCATACGAAGAAGACGGGATAAATACCTTATAAACTAATTGTTAGTAAAACTTAAATCAAATGTGAAACATTAAGTAGTTGAAGACTTGCATAAACAATAAAAAAATATAAGTGATTAAAAACGTTAGACATTCTATTAAACTATTCTAAGTTAAACATTTTATTTTAAAACGAAGTAGTCAGATAAAAATTTTAACAATGCACTAAGTTATTTGTTAGTAACTATGCTTGGTTGTAACCAATGACAGTAACATTGCCTCTCAAACTTCAATTTTTGAAATGGCTTTGTTGCCTCGCCCTAAGATTAAAAGATAAGATTAACACTTTAAACAAATTCCTGCTTTTGTTTCATCCTTATTAATAGCAAATGCGCAGAATTCTGCTAGCTTAAAGCAGTGTGGCGAAAGTTGTTTAGTATTCTGTAACTTAGCTTTGCCGAAGAAGGAGAGGAATGTTAATTGATACCTGGTGTTGCAGACTTTCGTTGAAGAAATCAGGCGAAAGTCAGTCAGTATTCTGTCACTACTTTGCTGAAGCCAAAGGAAAGGACACTAAAACCTGTTAATAAGTATGAAGATTATTTATAAGGAATATCGAGGTTGGAGAAATTGCTGGACTGATTGCACAGGAGGTAATAATATTACTTTTACTCGAAAACTCTCCATTCCCGCTCCCTTCACAGTTATTTAGTATACACGCCTTTTGTGTAAGATTACCCAAATTGTACAATATTTCGTTTGAAATATATAACTGAAAGCTTGTCAAACAATTTGAAGAGCTTTTAGGCATTCAAATAGAACTTTAATAAAAAATTATGTAACGGGGAATATAAACTAGCATTTTTAAAAACAGAAATCACATTGATATTCTTACTTCTGCTGCATGCTTTTTAGGAAAAATAGCTATTATCATTATTGTAAAGTGAGTTATAATAAAACAAATAAATGCAAATGTCGTCTAATAGGTAACATATGTTTTGTAACAAATAGTAATTGTCAAAGAGAGGAAACATATTGCAATGATTGTTTTAGATCTTTTAAAGGTACTGAATGTTTAAAAATTCATAAAAGAGAAAAAGATAATGCCAATTTATCTGTTTGTAAAATATTACGGAAATGTTTAAAATGTACCAGGGGTATTCGAAGAAATGAAAGAAATCCAGAAAAACGTATTTGTGGGTAAATGCCACGTAAAAATGGTATAAAATGGGTTCAAAATACCATGAGTGTAATGAAAAGAAAAGAAGCTAAAAGAGGTACGTGCAAAAATAGTTGCATAGAAACGAATAGCGAATGATATGAATTATGTAAAGAAAATGCTGGAACTCGTTGTTTAAACATGTGAATGCGTAAAGAGTAAAAAAAGTGTGATTGGTGTAATAAATATAGATATGAAAGATTTACAAAAAAATACATGTTTTTTCATTTTGAAAGAAATCAAGAAACAAGTGTTCATAAAGTTAATTTAGCAATTTATCATGATTTTGCAGGAAGCGAAAATATATTTAAAGATGAGGAAGAATATTGTAAATGATTATTAGATAAACAAAATTATGGCTATACAATAATGCCTCATTTTGAAAAAGGATTTGATTTTCAGTTTTTAAGAAAATATTGTTTTAAAAATAATATTAAAGTGTATACTACGTATCGAGGAAATAAACTCATTTCTATATATGCTACAGATTATAAAATAAGATTTAATGAGTCTATTAATTTTACTTCCAAGCGATTGAGAGATTTTCCTAAAACATTTGGTTTAAATGAATTAGCTAAATATTTTCCTCATTTGTTTAACACACTTATAAACGAAAATTGTGTAGGAAAAAATCAGGATAAGGAATATTATGGCTATGAATATATGACTTCAATAAAGAATACCCTTTATGAAATAGTATAATTCTGCAAAAGATGGTATTTTTAATTTTCAAAAAGAGATTCTTAAATACTGTAGATCTTGAGAAAAGGATGTTTATAATTTAGAAAAAGTATTCTTAAAAATCGCAAATATTGACCTTTTTAAATATACTACGCTATGATGTGTATATATGAGTATTTTTAGAAACATTTTCTTACAAGAAAATAAGATCGCTATCCACGCAAGAGTTATTTTAAAATATCAGTATAGCAAAAGATCAATTGCTTAGCTAGCTGTCTCAAAAACACAATATCAGTATACAACATGCTATAAATGGAAGAGAGAAAAACTGAGTATAGATAATAAAACTCATAAAGTAGATAGATTTTTATGAAAATACTGTCTTTCAATTTCATGGTTGTTATTGGCATGGAAAAACTAGATGATTTACCAAAAGCACAGTAAATATGCATAAATAAGTATGTATGAAAGATTTATATGGAAAAAAAGCAACAAAGATAGAAGACGCGAGATGTGAACTTGTTGTCATATGGGAATGTGATTTTGAAAACAATAAAGAAAATACATGAAGGAAGAATGGAAATAAGATTTTGTAGAGCCTCTAAATCCTAGAGATGTTTCTTCAGGTGGTAGATGAGAACCTACCAAATTATTCTATGAAATGAAGAATAGTGAAAGAGATAGATATTTTGATGTTCTTTCACTCTATCCAACTGTTAATTTCTTTGATGGCTATCCAATCCAACATCCATACAAAATTTGCAATCCTATGAAATTTGATAAAAATTCTTATGGTTTGATCATAGAAAATTATATCAGCTTGTATTGCTTTTTTAAAGGAGATAAATTGTTATTTTATTATGCAAATCATCTTAAAAATGCATTCGATTGGAAAACTATTGCCGGAAAGAGAAAATGTAAAGAATATTATACACAGTCCAGTCACATTAATGTGACCACCACGTACTTTCCATGTCAGAGTTAAATAACCAATCACAGAAGGCAGGTGGCAGCACAGTGCAGTTGAGCGTATATAAAGGGTGTATGAGGGCTTCGGAAAACATTTCAATCGTTGGCGTAATGCAGAAACGAAGCGATTTATCCGACTTCCAAAAGGGCATGATCATTGGCTTTCGGGCCAAGGGTGGAAGCATTTCCGAAACGGCTGAGTTTGTGAACTGTTCGCGTGCCGCCGTGGTAAAAGTGTACCGTGCATGGCAAAATGGGACTGTCCAAAATCAGCGACGTGGCAAATGTGGTGCACCACGGGCCATAGATGACAGAGGCGAATGACGGTTGCGGAGATGCGTTCGGGCAGATAGACGGGCTACCGTTGAGCAACTGACCACCAAAATGAACCAAGGGGCTACCAAAAGTGTCTCCCAAAGTACTATTCAGCGAACATTGCTGCGTCTGGGCCTCCGAAGCAGACGCCTGGTTCGTGCACCTATGCTGACTGCTGTTCATCGACGGCGAAGGCTAGAATTTGCACGCCAGTACAGCAGCTGGACGTCCACTGAGTGGCGACAGGTTGCGTTTTCGGATGAATCGCGTTTTATGCTCCATCGGACAGATGGACGTTGGCGTATAAGGCGTGAAACCTCTGAAAGGAACCACCCTGCAACCATTGCCGGAACGGTCCAAGCTGGAGGCGGGAGCATTATGGTCTGGGGAATGTTTTCCTGGCATTCTCTAGGTTCACTGATCATTGTGGAAGGCACAATGGATCAATACAAGTACGCATCTGTCCTTGCGGACCATGTTCACCCCTACATGCGCATTGTTTTTCCTCAGGATGATGGCATCTTCCAGCAGGACAATGCGAGGTGCCATACAGCTGCCAGTGTACGTGCGTGGTTCGAAGAGCACCAGGATGAGTTTACCGTCCTCCCCTGGCCAGCAAACTCACCTGACTTAAACCCAATCGAGCATCTGTGGGACCATCTCGATCGAGTTGTTCGCGCCATGGATCCTCAACCGCGTAATCTAGCGCAGCTGGCCACGGCATTAGAGTCGGCATGGCTCAACATCCCAGAGAACACCTTCAGGGACCTATGTGACTCTCTTCCTGCACGTCTCGCAGCAGTCCGCTCTGCGAAAGGTGGTTATTCTGGCTTTTGACAGATGGTCACATTAATGTGACTGGACTGTGTAAATTATGAAATAAGGAATGTCAACATACTGACGATAAAATAAATTTCATACGTACTTGAACAGTGGAAGAAATTACCTATTGAAAAAGGATACGAAAATTTAAATATATATGAAGTTTGGTATATTAAAAGGGAAAAAATATTCAAAGTATGTGTTAAAATGTTTTTAAAAACTAAATTAGAAATTAATGAAAAATGGTTTACACATTTTAAAAATAAAGAAGAGTATACAAGGGTTGCTAAAGAAAAATCGGATATAGATTTACAAAAAAAAAAAAAAAAAAAAAAAAAAAAAAAAAAAATACCATGTATGAAGCATATAGCTAAAATTTGTCAAAGTTCCTTATGGGGTAAATTTGGTTAGATAAAAAATGTGAAACAAACTGGATTAATTAATGAAGTGGAAAATTTTTATTCAATCATATTAAATGACATTATTAAGGATTTAACTACGGATTTTATGAATGACAATTGTGTGAAAATGAATTAGAAGATGAAAGATGTATATGCTAAAAATAACTTTAATACAAATGTATACATTTAACACTTTTTACTACCAGTTCTGCTAGAATAAGGCACTATAAAATGCTAGATAGATTAGGAGGTAAGATATTATATTATGATACGTATTCATATGATGGAACGCGGATTCATATGAGGGATACGGAAACAGCATTCATGCTGTTTATTTTGATGATGGTACTAATAAAGTAGAACAGGATGTGATACTGAGGGAATGGGGAGATGAATTGAAAGAAAGTGAGTGTGTAAAATCATGGATATCTGGTGCTTCTAAAGACCATAACTGTATTTTAAATAGTAATGATGACAGAGAAAAAGTGAAAGGATATCGAATTAGTAATGAATGTCAAACCAAACTCAGATTTACAGAAGGAAGTAAAATGATAACAGAAGAAACTGATCACATAAATTTAAAAATTAATCAATTTCAAATTCAAAAAAGACAGAACTATAAAAGTAAGTGAAATGATTGAAACATCTATATTGAGTTTTGAAATAAGAAGAGTTTTAGAAAATTATGATACTGTATCTTTGAATATTAAAAACCTTTTATTAATTTATTATTAAATAAATGGACAATGTTAAACAAATTTTAACTTTTCTATACCCAGAACCTTATATAAAAAAATTAAAAGTGCGGCAAACCACACAGAGATAAGAAAATCGTGTGTGCGGTCCCCGCAAGTCACTGTTTTCAAGCTTTTACGATGTGTCACACGACATGGTCTGACATCGCAGACGCAATAATGCGTTCCAGTTGACAATGCAAGCGACATAACTTCACGACCAGTGTCAAGAGATTTTAGGCTTCTGCACTGTGTCTGTCGTCAAAGCCTCTCGATTTCAGGAGGGCTGACTAACCGATGATCTTGTTTTTCCTCTGATATCGTTGCAGATATAAAGAATCAGACGATGTAAAATACAACAGAAAAATTAAGAAGGCGTGGCTAATTCAGGCTGCATATTTTTTCCATCGGAACAACACACTAGAATGCTCTTGAACTTTCAACTTAAGAGACCCTTGTTAGTCGGTTCCTAAATTCACTACTACAATTGCTCTATGCTATCCGTAAAATATTATATATATATATATATATATATATAGGGAGCTTCTTGTAATTGTAATGAATATGTTTTGAGTTCAAAAAATGAAATGCATATGCAACCCCACAAATATACTAATCATTCATGGAGTCAAAAGCTCTTCCATTATTCATAAAGGAATAATATAGCTGAGATTCCACACTTCAAGCAAATAAAATATAATTTAATCAAACTATTTTCTAAAAATTACCATTTAAACTTTCTAAAAATTATTTATATTTCTTACAACATCGCCGCGAGCGAACAAGGGCGAAAAAAGTCCGTTCCCGAAAGCGGGGCGGTGAAGGGGACTGGAAAAGTTCTAACAGCCCGAGCCAAAGACAAGGCCATATGGGCGACGCACTAAAAAGTCAGCCCCCATCGTCTACAGCGCAAAGTTCGCCAAAAGCGAAAATGAGTTTAGCGCTAACAACCCCCAGCATATAGCAAAAGGAGAGCCGGGGCCTGACCTATTAATCTTGACTTACTAAATCCTGATGTATGCTAAACCCCCTGGTAAAATTGCAAATGAGGAGGTACGAATTTAAACGGTAAAAAAATCAAGCATTACTGCAGCATGCAAGTGTTAGCTTGTCCCAACATGCTACCATAACTAAACAGGATTTCTAAAAGGATCATTATGATTCGACACGACTTCAGCTTAAGTTTATTTCAATAGCTTCTCTAAATTTATTGAACTGCCTTACACCAACGACTAATGAATTCACTGCCGTCATGAATCTGACGGCAATGAATGCCTTGCAGCTTAATATTATTTTAATATTCTGCTTGAATTTACTGCACAGCTCCATACCACTGATCTGAGTGTGGAACTGATAACTAAACTGCGTATTCCAACGAGAGGTGCTACTTCTTCCCTCTCAGTCATTATAAAGTTCGTGAACCTGATTGGCTGAGATTCAGGTCAGGAGGATTAGTAACAATCATGATATATTTTTTAAAATTACTCTATTCCTCCCCCTCCCCACGAAAATAATAGGATGATGTATCATTTCAATAATACATTCTCTTAGTATAAATTTGCATTAATTATTATTAGCTTTATCAACAGAGGTAATGATAAGCTGATTTTTAAGTACCCAAATGTCATTAAAAAGTTCTGGATATTTATTTTGAAAATGACTACCTGCCGCCGGTTCCCATAGCAGCATCTAATAAAATTAATTGGAAATGCTTTTCTATATATTCGAAATTATCAGAAGAATTTACTGAAAATTTTCAAAATAAAATGTATTTCACCTCTAGCTATAAACTTTTTTTAAAAATAATTCTAAATAATTATGTTAACGAATAATTTTAGTAGAAGATATAATTAAAGGTTTAAAATATATAAATAAAAATTTTGATGAGGAAAAATAGATTCATTAATTAATCAGTATAAAGAAGAATTAAAATACTTAAAAATAATAAAAGGAAATATATGTATTCATATATTTGAAACTACTCGCGAATAAAAAGTATGTACTTATTCTACTAGTGAAAAATTAAATATAGTGGAAGATAGAATTAAAGATTTAAAACATATAAATGAAAAATATGATGAGGAAAGTATAGATTCATTAATACAGTAGGAAAAAGAATTACATTACTAATCACAACAGAAAGAAATACATGTATGGCGATGTAAGGCAATAATTTATAAAGAAGAATAGGTAATCCAAATTATGGAAAAGTAAAATATAAACATAGTTTCTCTCATTTTCAGCAGATTTTCCGAGTCAATAGTCTTACATTACATTGGGTAAAATGATTTTATTCAATTAATTTCTCTGTTATTACATATTAGCAATTTCTGCGTTATTAAAAATATATTAAAACTTTTCTTTATGTTAGAAAAATTGATAGTGTGCTCACTAGATGGCAGAACTAATCAATAAATTTTTGTATCACTTTTAAAAATACTTAAACGTCTTATGTTTAAAGATTATGTTTTAAAATCATGGACTTTTCTATCAATCAATCGTAAACAATAACTTCAAATAAAAAGAGGATTTGATTTCATTAGGACGACTTTGTTTGACAGTATTAGTATTTTAAATACCTTATTACTATCTTATCTTGTTATTTTTCAAATGGCAAGAAAACTAAATATTTAAATGTCTGAAATAGCAACAAAATTACATATATAAAACTATTCTTATAGGCGATTTTTAACAAAAGTCCCTCCCACAGTTGGCTTTTATTACATTATATATATATTTTTTAATCTTAAGTCTAATTTCTTGAGGAGCTTTTTCCACCTGGGGCTTTTTCAACTCCCCCCTTTAACTGTTTTATTATTTTACTCTTTTTTTTCTTTCTTCCTTGGCTTCATCTATTTTCACATTTTTTTCAAGTGCAGCCTGAATTCGATTCCTGCAACTGATAACAAAACACATTACTATGCATGATATTTACATTATATTTTATTTAGCAATTATAATTTAACTGCACTTACTCAGCGACACATACAGAATATATCAAGGCTAGATCTTGGAATCCTATCGTTGGGAAGAAAAGACACGCCAATCTGTCCACGGGCCCCAAAAGATATCGCTTTCTTTTCTAAAAAAAAGGAACCTCACACTGCAATCTGTAACCTATATTTTGTTAATATTATCTTCTTAGTAATAATAGTCTTATGAAAACCTCGAGGGTTATCTTCCTAAATGAAGGGATGCCTTCATGGAGGACTTTCTAGAGGAAACTGGCTCGTATACACAATGCGCATGGGGAAACCCACGAAAGCGTCCATCCAGCTAGCCCCTAGGCCGGATTCGAGCCTTAGACTGAACTACCAGTTTTCAGCGATTTTAATACTCAGCCGCTGATGGGCACCCTAATACGGGATTAAACTCACAAAAAAGGTTTGTTTCGAGTGTAGTCAGCCATTTAAATTTATGCAATGAAAGCAAGCTTAGTAATTTAGCTTGGCGTAGATTTTGAATAACTCTATATTGATTTTAAGGGCGATCAGACACATGTGTCTGTTCTAGAGAGAAAATATTTCCTGAAAACACTTATGCTAAACTAAGGTTGCGTTTTCGTTCAATTTTAAATTTTACACTGGCATGTTCTCTTCCAACGATTGAGAGATGCTCTTCGAGTATTAAATATAAGGACTTAGTATGAGTGAAACAATTTCTATAAACATTATGATAAGTTCATAAATGAACATTTACATTAAAGATATTATGGACAGTTCATAAACAAACTTTTGCATTTTGCTAATTAATATGCTGTGAATGTACACTGGAAAAAAAGACAGTTCTGTGTCTCCCGTTCTACTGGGCCGATTGACGAAATTCAAATTCAGTTTTTCATGTCTCGAAAACGCCACTTAGAATATGTATTAGATTTATATATAGCCGTGTTCTAATATAGGTATTTTGACACAAAATCGAACTTTTTCTGAGATGATATGCCGATGTTTTTCCATATTTCGATTCTACGACTTAAATTATGTCAAACTGCCAAGTTTTGTAAAAATCGCTCGAATAGTTTTTAAAAAATTAGCTCTCAAAATTTTAGCTCCTCAATGTTAATTGAATTTGATATATATATATTTATTAACATCGCGTTTTTATTAAACTTACTTGATTCCTTCTTCCAGAATTCGGAATTTGGGTTTAATCCAAATATAATTCGCACGTTTTATATGATTTATTTTTTAAATTTGTATTTTTAAATTATTTTTATAAATTTTTTGGAAACTTTTTTTATTATTACCTATAAAAGTTTTAACATCGTCTTAAAGTAGATGTATTTCTAGGTACACTTGAAAAGAATTAGAGTTTTTTATTCAAAATTTCCTAAGATATACGTTTATACATTGGCGTGTTTTGAAAATTGGCACATTCGTTGCAAGCGATAATAACGCCAAATGTGGGTTACGCACTTTGTTAAAATTATTTGAAAGTAAAGAACGTGACCTTTCTTCCGCTCGTATAAAATAAAAATGTTTAGTTATTTAAATTTTAAAATTTTTAGTTTAGTTAGTTTGTTTAGTTAAAAATTTGTAGTTAGTTAGTCTATAAGTTAGTTACTATATATTACAATATTTTTAGTTTATCCGCATAAGATGATAACACAATACGTTTTCGTTTAGAAGTCGTGGTGAACCGAAACGCACTCAAAAAAAAATCCTGAAAGTTTCAGATTTTAAATTACGTCCAAAGGGACGATTTTTAACGTTTTCTGTGTTACCTTTATTTATTAAATATCGTGTTCTTTGCATTTAAACCAGCAGTTCAACAGCTGGTTCAACACCTTAATTCAGTTCAACAGCAACATCGCAAAATAATTTTAAAATGAGTATAGCCTTAGAATTTCCGATACACAGTTCCGTGCGCTTTTAAAAAAAAAAAAACTTTTTTTTCCGTAGAGTGTTGCCATTGCTCGCTTTTAAATCATTTGAGTTTGTTCATCAAAAATTCGTTAAAGTTTTACAAAATATGAAATAGATAATAAAACAAATTCCAAATTTGGGTTTCCAGATGCGGATATTTGGGTGGAAACGTACGTTATTCAAAATTGGATGGCTCTAGGTACCCTTGTTTTATCACATTTGGAGAAATATACATACATTTATGCAGATTATTCATTATTTAATTTCTTTAAATTTAATACAGCTCTGTAAGATTTGGTGGCAACATTTTGCAAAGGCATTCAGACTTTTAATTTTCAAACGCAAAATCGCAAAACGAAAGCAACAGTCATTCAGGGACAAAGCGCCTTTGAACTAAAAAGAAAAGGAAAATAAGTTGCTATAAATTAAGAAGTTTAGCCAAGTGAATTATTCTCAAAGCAAACTGAAAAAAAATGTGTCAATATAAATTATTTAGGCATAATTTGAGTCGTAGAATCTAAATATGGAAAAACTTTGGCGTATCATTTAAAAAAAAGTCCGGTTTTGTGTCAAAATACCTAAATTAAAGCAATGTTATATATAAATCTAATATATATCTTAAGTCGCGCTTTCCAGACATGAAAAACGCAATTTGAATTTTGTCAATCGGTCTAGCAGAATGGGAGATATAGAACTGTCTCATTTTTTAGCACAAACGAGCGTTAGCTCAGAAGGGCTATTAATTTCGTTTTGGCATTTTGCGCCTCACTATAAACGGCGATTCACTTTTTTAAATTGTTGCCATTAAATGTTATCGCCCTGTATTATATTTAAAGAAATTAAATAATGAAGAATCTGCATAAATATATGCATGTTTTTCGCACTATGATGAAACAACGGAGCCTAAAGCCATCAAATTGTGAATAACGTACGTCTTCACCCGAATATGGGCATCAGGAAGCCTAAATTTGGAATCTAGAATTTGTTTTGTTATCTACTTCATATTTTGTAAAGTATTTATGAGTTTTTGATTAGAAAACTCAACGATTTCAAAGCGAGCAATGGCA
Source organism: Stegodyphus mimosarum (assembly GCA_000611955.2). Classification (NCBI taxonomy): domain Eukaryota; kingdom Metazoa; phylum Arthropoda; class Arachnida; order Araneae; family Eresidae; genus Stegodyphus; species Stegodyphus mimosarum. The sequence continues at coordinate 497,741 of KK116476.1, forward strand.
ACACTGTACGAAAAAAATTTTTTTTATCTCCAGCGCGCGAGACTGTATCGGAACTTCTAAAGATATGCTCTTTGAAATATATAACAATATTGCTGTTGGATTGAATTTTATGATTTAAGTACGAAGAACATGATATTTAATAAATAAAGGTAGCACACAAAACATTTTAAAACGCCCCTTTGGGCGTAATATAAAATCTGAAAGCTTTCAGATTTTTTTTCGCAGGTTACGTATATGTATTTAATTATATTTATATTAAATAAGTTAAATTACATTGCTATTTTGAAGGATTTTTTTTCTCATTGTTTATTGTTATTATTCAGTTAATGTTATCACGATAGCCGTGGACAAACGTGATCACATTAAAAGGCGCTTGATGTACATATCACCGGAATTCCCTTAAATATGGTGGCCAAAATTGAGTGCCAGTTTGCAGTTAAGCTTGATTCACACATTTCCACTGTGGTCATTAGTGCTGACATACATGAGAAAACGTACTTTTCTTTCTTATTGTAATACATAAAGATTTGAAAAGGACATAAAATGATTGTAACTGCAAAAATATTAAAGGTGACTTACTGGAGATAGCAGAATTTTAGTGGAAAGCTTCTGGAAGATGCTTATATACGTTTGGATTTCAGCTGCATGCAAATCTGTTCCAAAAAACTGGAATTAATATTACTTTCACCTTGTTTCTTGAACTTATCATTCGAGAAACATTGTTTTATTGATACGGTATTTACCACTGATTCTGCTTAAGTGTAATTTTCTTTTGTACTGTTTTCATTGGCTATTAACGCACACCCTTTAGTCATAAATTTAACTTCAGATCAAAACAAAATTTATTGTTAATTGTATTACAGTTGCCCAAGAAAACATCAAAGAATCCTGTAATATTATTTTGAATAGTTAACAGTTGATTTTTAAATCAGGATTAATAGTTACAGTTACCCCGCCCCATAGTTAAAAGCATATACTAGACTAAAGCTCGGTCGAAAACTAGAAATAGTCGAAATGTGAATCTAACCTTCATTTTCCTTAGAAATGCATTTTCGCAGCCGAAAAGTTTAAATAACACATTACGTAATCTTTGCGAAAGCTGATCAAATCTTTCTACGCATGTAGAATATAGTAAAGTGCACAAACATTTTCATTTTACTAAACATTTGACAATGATAACGAAATATTGGAACGAGCAACGAATGGATAAGCTGTGATTGTGAAAAAAATCGTTCATATATACATATTTGAGAAACATTGACAGTTCAAAAATGGAAGATCTTCCTTGTAAGTTCAAGATTTCTGTCAACAGAAATAAAAATATTCTTATCAAATGATCTGTACCAGCAGAAGGTGCGCAAAATTTCAAAGACGCACAATCTATCGTAGCCTATTATCGCACTAAAAAGCGTCTAAGCAGCGACAGTTCTTGCTGTCATGTGTAACAATACCTGAACTTTAAAAAAAACTCACGTTTCACTCTGGAACACTGCTATCATCTTCATGTGCTGTGTAAGTAATATAAGGAGGATTTCCAGGCATTAAAATATTTTCTGTGCAATATCATTATACACATTTGCTTTCTCGAGACACGTGTCAGCTATTGACCTTGCGTTGTTATTAGTATGCCGTGCAAGGTGACCTTCTCTTAACAGATCTCGCATTCTCAATATTAAGTGGAAGTCTGAAAGAGTTGATGGACGGTGTACAATAATGAAACAATTCTGTTTATCCTGACGTGCATCACATTTGATACAATGTTTTTTTTTCAGTTCTTTTAAAAGTGATTTTAAAGAATTAGCTAAAGTTCTTCCACCATGAATTTTATTTGACTTTTTTATATCTTATTGCGGTAACGTAATGGAAGTCAAAATCTCTCATTTCCTACAAGCACCATTTCTATGATTGCAATATGCAGATGACATGCAAATCCGAAGTCGGAAATTTCAGGGAGTTCTTAAAGGAATAACTCATACTGGATCATAAAATTTGGTTTGTCACAAGAATTTGATTTTTTTTTTTAGGCTCGACTTGTGTGCGGGCAGAGATATGTACTCTGGCAGCCTAGGAATGAAACACACAGACCCTATTCCTGGTATCCGAAGGTGTAATCAGTACTGTACTGGAGGGTAGGTGGGACCCTTCGATTAGGCGTGTAAAGACCGGTCTTTATTCGATGCTTTTGCTTTGCGCCCTTGCGTGGTGCGTTGAGCTTTGCAAGAAAACGGCTCCTGCCCCATCTGAAGAAGGACAATTGGGTGAGCACTGTAGTACGGAATAAATACTTCCATAATTATTTAACTAAAGTACTCGACAAGATAGTTTTTAGCCTCCTTTTACCTCCTGCCAATACATAGGTAAAGGAAGTAATGTTTTCCACCCGAAAATTCAATAATGAGTTTTCAGTGATTTAGCCGTGTGATAATTTTTTCGTTTATGATAATTCTTATATCAAACTTCCCAAAACTTCTATTTTCCGTATTTAAGCTTTCTGCATTCATATAAAGAGTTAATTAGATTTGCGGTAAAACTGGACAACCAGAAGTAGTACTGTAAATGAAGAAACTATACATACATGTACTATACATGAAGCAAGTTTAAAGAACAAGTGGGGGAGTGATACTTGAACCTGTAACAGTTTTTAACGAAAAACTGCATTAAAATATAAATTAAACTTTTCAGCTTCGGTGTTTAAGACTTTTATATCAAAGTGAAAACGTATTATATTTCTAGCTAAATTTGATAAACCGAAAGTGATACTTTACTTTAAGATATGAACAGATTTTCCTGAAAAAATATGTCATAATATAATCCAAAACTTCCAATTTGGTATTTAAAACATATACGTTATTGTATATGTTGTATATGTGTTTTTTTGTTGTGACTTATCTCACTTGTCTGACAGTAACATCAGAACAAGAACACGCAATTCATCGTGGCAAGAAGTGCAAGATTGCGCCTGTCGTTGGCAAAAACCTTGAGCACCATACAGGGGACAGTATGACTTTACTCAGTTCCGCCCCTCAATTTTTGAATGGACAGCACCCCGGGTGTGACGGGCCTGAGAGTCTTTTCCCGTCCCACTTGCCTCTCGAGAGGATTTTCGGCTCGCCGCGTACTTAGAGTACAGACACTACATTAACGAACATCAATGCCTTGTCCGGGATTCGAACCCAGGCCCTTCAGTACGGCAGTCAGTGCCGCTAACCACTATCCTGGTCTAATATGTTATTGTGAATATCATACTAGATTTTGGCTATGTATAATAAACTAAAAGAAATGGTACTTTACTTGGAGCTCTTGATAGAATTTGGTGGAAAAATGCAGAATCACTACAATATGAGATTAGCAGATAGGTTTGTTGAATTGTACTGCCCAGTGACTGCTCTCCCTGGAGAAGTTCTCTTAGTTTGAATAACCAATTATTCTAATTTTTGTTATCTTTTATGAACTCCTCAATTTCCCCTCGCATTTTCTCGTCAGGATGCAAGCTAAGTTAAAGTGAAGATAGGTATTTAAACGGGCGAAAAGAGAAACTAAGTCAGCGCGTGATTTTGCTAGCATAGCGCAAGTTGCTGTTTTCTCCTTCCTGTTGTTATTCTGAGTTACTGCTGTGCCTTCCGGCTGTTGCCAGTGCAGGTTGCTGAGTCAGCCTGTTAGTTTTAAGTAGCCACGCATTACTTTTTGTCATTTAAGTTACTGTTAGTTTATTCTTAAGTTCCAAAGCGAGTAGTCGGTGTTACTGCGAGCACGAAATACGTGAAATTTTGTTAAAGAGTTAATCAAATAAAATTGAAATTTAAACCATTTCCCTGTGTGCTATTTCTTCACGCCTGTGCGAGAAGCCGCCTGCCGTAGTGAGATCGTGTCTTTGCATGAAAGCCAAAAGCGTGGGATCTCACACCCCTATGTACAAACTTCGGCCGGAGGTAACCATTCACATGTGAGAAACTTAACACTCGTTTCAAGCGGGGTTTCAAGTTAAAAAATTTCACTCTGTAGTGTTTTTAGATGAATAACCGTTCTTTTGAATAAGCAGAAAGCCAAATGAGAGCAAACGTAAAATTTAAGACTAAAATTCTAATTTTTAAAAAATTTTAAAAGTTTAGATTTTAAAATCATCCAGAGGGGGAATTTTAAATTTTAAGATTTAATAAGGTCTCTCTGTTCATCACAACTCATCAATTTGCTGTTGCACTCATACCTGTTGACTACTTATTTCTTATTCTGTTCTCCCATACAATAGAAAATGAAAATTATACATTTACATCTACATATCCGTTCACATGCTTTGATCTGAAATTTGTACATCCTGATATCATATAGTGGTTAGGATTCCCAAATCCGTGTCTTAACAGTCCACAAATTTAAAAATCAGCATATTTTTAGAATTCCCGATAGAACGCTAAATATACTCATACGCTTTTTTTAGTCGTTTTCTCAGTTCATGATATAATTATTCAGCTTACCATCAGTATAAGATGACCAACTTTTTTATTTGTCACTTTAGCTTTATTTATCAAACATCACTTCCTTCAGACTTACGCTTCATAAAATTCGACAACTATATCACAAATTCTTTAAAACCAGCATATATTTAGGTAGAGTGCTAAATGTTGCCATACATTTTTCATATTAGCTATATTATTTATATATTTATATCTGCTGTATTTTTATTTCAAAATAATGCATAACGATAAGAGTTGGAGCCAGCGTCCTATTATTTGAAAAGTGTTTAGACACGAAAATGAAACAAGCACAAAAGTGAAAATTAAGACTCATAACTAAATTTAAATTGGAAATTTAAATGTTACGAAAAATTTCGTGTTACAGAACTTTCTATTTATTGGAACAAATTATTAAAGTTTGTTTCTAAACAATCAACTGGAAGTGAATTTTTAATTAAGATGGTTGCTGTTTAAAACATGAAATTCGGAAGTGGCCATCTGCTGGCTACATCAGATTTTTTACTATATGGTACTGATTCAAATAAGATTTCTTAAGCAGAGACATATCCCGAAAAACCTGTCACACATAGTTTGGTACCTGTTTATTTGAATGTGGACACACTACCGAGAGACTTCGTATGCTGCAGTTTCTACAGACGGTACCAAAAAAAATTTTCCAAATATATATATATTTAATTTTCCGGAAAAATCTTTTAACTGGAATCGGCGCGGTCTCGTTGTTGTAGGTTTAAATGGTATGAAGAAATATATGTGGCCACAAATACAAAACAAATTAATTACTAACTAAATAATACAATGCAAATAAAAAGGAATTAAATATTTAACATACAATATTATACATATAATGTATAATATTGTATGTTAAATACTACACAATATTATACATATAATGTCGGATTA
>KK116476.1:506023-521352 GCA_000611955.2 Stegodyphus mimosarum
CCCCTAGAAATGCCCGTGCCAGAGTATGTAAATTACAGTAGCACGCGCAGTTTATTTAAATTTAGGGGAAGCTAGTTCAGTTAAATAGTAGACGAAACGAGCGTGTAAAGGTCTTGCTGGAGAGATTGCTCGGTAGAATTTAGATCAGCGCGTGTCGGCCTTTGTGCCTAACTTTGCAGAAGTGCTAGACCTTCAACTGTTAAATCAGTAATCTTGCTGAATATCAGCGATAATTAAAAACGCGGTTAGTTAAGATCTCAGAGCCTCGTCGGTAGTGTTTGACATTTGTTCATCTAGTTTCTTATTTTCAGTTTTACCTTGCTTTTAGTTCAACCGCCGAGTTGGCGCAGTTTGTGAGCGTCGAGGAGACGCAGTTGTAATTTTAAAAGTACAATAAAAGGGTTTCAACCCCTTCGCACGTTTTTGTGACTCACTATCCCAGTGACTGACAAGTTGGGCCAAAGAGATCTTACAATTGGCGCCCGACAATCTCACGAACTCGAATGGCCGATAATTTGGTGGAAACTCCTGTAGAATTTCAAGAGCAAGTTATGGCTAACCAGTTGGAAGGGTTCGGATATTTAATCCAAACTATGAGGGCAGCTATCAAGCCAACCGTCAATTTTGACGGAAAAAATTCTGTAGCAATATTTCTAGAAGGCCTGGAAAGCCATTTCCAGCTGTATCCTGTGCCCGAAAGGCAAAAAGTTGCCATCGCCACGTCTGCATTAAAAGGACAGGCCGCACTATGGTGGAAAAATATTGGAAAATTTTTATTAGGAGAATTTGGAGGTCAAGAATACACATTTGAAAATTTTAAAGAATCGTTGTTAAAAGCCTTTCCCATAGTGAAAGACCGAGCAAAGTTGGAAGCTGAACTTTACAGTTTTTATCAGCGAAACATCGAAGAGTTAACAGAGTTCATTTTACGAAAAATCAAGCTGGTAAATATGCTGTATGGAAAGAAACCCGATAATGAGGTAATTGAAATAATCTTACCCAGATTACTACCTGCTGTCCAAGACTTTATGGAAATCCGAAATCCAAGCTCCTTGCAGGAACTCTTCGAGTTGGCGGTCAAGTTCCAAAACCGACGAATAGCGGAAAAATCTAGAATGGCAGCATATCCTCAAGGTTCCAGAAGACAGTTCTCAAACTTGGCGGCCGATAGGACGAAATACTCTTATGGAGGAAAGAGCTATCAAGCTAAGTCACCGAAGAACGAAGGTCAAAGCGCGAAGAAGAAATTCGAAAAAAACCGTCCGCGTACCCAGAAGACTGAAGGTCAGAAGAAAGCTTTAAACGATTAGAGGGGCCTGTAAAAGCGAGGGTCCAGACCCCTGAAATTTCGCAAAATCCCTCAAGAAGATACCTAAACACGGTTGTGATAAAAAATTCCCAGTTACCAGTCATCCAAGTCCTGGTCGGCGAAGTCCCGGTAGAAGGGCTCGTGGATATAGGAGCTCAAGGGAACTTCCTCAGCTACAAATTCTACAATGACAACTTTCATAGACTACGTTTATTTAAAAATAGAAACACAGAAATTATAGCCGCCCAAGGAAAAACATGTCAGTGTGTCGGAAAATTATCATTAAAACTGCAGATAAAAGAAGAAAACTTTAGAATATTATTTTTCGTGGTGAAAAATTTACAGAACCCAGTGATTTTGGGAATGGATTTCTTGAAGTCCGCAAAAGCCAGATTGGATTTTCAGGAAAATGCAATTACGCTGGAGATGCAACGACGGGTGGTGGAGCCGGTAAAGGAACCTGAATTGGATTTAAGTCATTTGACCCTTGAAGAAAGCCAAGCTATTCAACAGGTGGTGAGTACTTTTTCAAATTTGTTTTCAGAACGTCCGGGTAATTGTCAAATTGTAACCCATGACATACAACTAACATGCAATAAACCTTGTAAGGCCAAACCCTACAGGTATGATAAACAGAAAGAGCTCATTATTGAAGAGCATATAAACGAAATGCTGCAAAATCATATTATTTCGCCAATAAACAGTGATTACGCGAGTCCAGTGGTGCTATGTAGGAAAAAGAATGATTTCCCGCCTTCTTCGCATGCCTTCGTGGTGTAGTGGTCTGCATGCTCGACGCGTAATCGAGAGGTCCGTGGTTCGATTCCCGGCGAGGGCGTTGCTCATTTTTCACCTCTCCTGCTCCGAAATAATAACCTAATGTCTCTGCAAAGTGTTGCTTACATTACTCATTTCCTTACGTATTGAGGATCTTACGGTATTAAATGTGTTGATTTGGAAAGCTTTTGTACTAAGTTATATTGAAAAAACAGTCTCGTCCTTAATTTTTGCACACCAGTGTATCTTAGGCCCTTGCTAGGCTTCACCGATTTAATTAATACTTAAGGGCCGACTAGTTAGATTCTGATAACTTCGGCTATATTATTGAAGAGCTTTAGTTAAGCTAGTTTTAGTTCAATTTATTAGTATTTAAATTCAAGCCCAAGTGGCGGCTATATTTTAAAGATCCAAGCCGGAACTGATTGTAAATATATTGAGCAATAAAGGGTTTCAAACCCTTCTCAAGTCTTACGTATTCTGTTCACACACTTAAGCGATTATTCGCTTGTTAAGTGTTCGTGGGGTTAGGAGTTAGAACTTTAGATTTAAAGAGTTAAACCCCACAAGCTTTATACAAAACTCATTAATGAAATTTTTTAAATATTAATGTATAATTTACTTATTGCTTTATCATTGCTGATACGCAAATATTGTGTAACCTTTGAAATTATGCGTTCAGTAGTGACAATATTACATACTTTACGTTTCTTTCCCATTGCATTTCCATTATTTTACTTGTCCATTGCTATGATAGGTACATAGCCCTTGCGTGCTTTGCCATAATTAAAATACTAAATCAAACCAAATCAACCTATTGCTATGATTCCAGGTAAACTGGATGGTTGCTTGGGCGTTTTCGGTGGTTTTTCCTATGTGTAATATGGATACGAACTAGTTTCCCTTAGAAATTCCTCCACCAAGGTATCCCTCCTCTTGAGCAGATAACTCTGGCATGCTCTATCCGGCTCAAATAAACCAAACTATTTCCACTGCCAATTTTTATTGTTTTTCAGATTAGAATTAAGGCAGTTTTTACATTCTGTTTTCAGCTTCCAGATTTTATGCATTTATTAATTCATTATATTACTTAGTCTTTATAAAACTTAAAAATTAATACATCTTGAAAATTCAAAAGCTTTGTAGTGATAATTTAATTCAAAGATGCAGTAGTGTTTCCTCAGTGTGCTTTCAACCACATTACATTAGATTTTATAGGAAAATATACCTTTAAATGTTTCTGATGTTTATCTAACAGTGTAAATTGTGTTTATCAAAAAAGCAATTTGCTAGTTCTAATAATATAAAAATAAACTATTATATTTAAATGCAGTTATACTTATTTGAAATTTTAAAATAAAAATTATTTTATTGTTTTTTTTTCAACTTAAGAAATTCATTTGTGTATTATTGTAAATAATTGGCTGCACTAATATAATTTCTCCAGTATATTAGCTTTATTTATTTGCTATCTAAAATGGATTTTTATTCAAAGCATACGGGGAAGATATTGAATCCTCTCATCTAAGTATCAAGTTTCTTTATGAACAAGTTCCTTGTATACTTTATTTATTATCCAGTGCATCAAATTTGCATGATTGTAAATTTATATAAAAATGTAGATATAAATACATGTAACAAGTATAAAATGTAACTGTTGGAATTTCAATGTGAATAAGTATAACTGAAAAAATCTTAGTGGGATGTGTCAATATGAATTATTACATTGTTGTTAAATTTCAATGAAGAGGGAAGTTGTTTATTGTTTGGGTCAAACAGAAAGGTAAGTAATATTTTCGGTCATAATATATCATTGAATGAATTAATATGTATGATAGAAATGATGTGGTGATGAAAACACCTACCAATTATTGTTTTCAACATTTTTTAAAGTTTCGCTCATTATTTTGAATTAGGGCATCTGTGTGCTTTTGATTTTTTCATTTCAAAACGTAAAATGATATTTTCAATTTACATTCCTTCTGATTTCAGTTTTAGATTTATTGCTCTTAGCTGTGATTTTAATGAAAATTTTAAAGACTAAGTTTTAAGTAAAAGGAACGTTTGTAAGTCTTCCTTTTGGTCACCATTTATTTAAAAAAAATTATATTAAATAGTTATGAATTAAATACGTAGGACCCATTTTTTAAATTTATTCTTATGTAAAGTATCTTCAGCGAAAGGATTAATTATTTCTTCATATTTGGTCTAGACCCTTTTTAAAATATTGAAATTTTCATTTGATTGAAAAATATCTATTTTTTGCTGATGCAAAATATATTCTGTGAGGAAGAGTTGAATAAGTCTTAAAAATGTCATTTTGCAACAGAGAAAAAAATTACAGCTGTGAGAAAGGGAACTACCATGTATTTTCTCTATATATATCTATCTCTATCGCTCTATATATAATTGAAAAATTAAAAAAAAATATCTGAAAGGTTTCAGATTTTAATTACGTCCAAAGGGGCGTTTATTTGACATTTTGTGTGTTACCTTTATTTATTAAATACCATGTTCTTCTCACTTAAACAATAAAATTCAGTTCGACAGCAATATCGCAAAATAATTTTAAATTGAGCATATCTTTAGAAATTTCGGTACACACTCTCACGCGCTGGAGATAAAAATGTTTTTCTGTACAACATTGGTATTGCTGGCTTTGAAATCTTTGAGTTTGTTAATGAAAAATTCGTTAAAGTTTTAGAGAATATTGTTACGAATTTCACATTTACTTGGCTATTTATTTAGAATTGTAATTAAAATTCCTTTTTATTTTCCCGTGCAACACAGACGATTTTTGAAGAGAAAGCTACGTCAAAAAAAAATAATAATAATAATAAAATAAGCAGTAAATTGAAAAGTGAAACGACGCAAAATGTCAAAACGAAAGTTATAGTCCTTCGGGATTCAAATCCCTTTAGACTAACAAATAACTACCTTTCAAAGGGAACAAACATAATTAATACATTAAAACAAAGCTCGCAAGATGTAAACATGTACAAGGAAAAACTTCATAAAAAATGCACAAAATTATTAAAAAGTGTAATGCTTAAAGATGTGGGAACTCAGATTGATAAATTAAACAGAATTAAATTAAATTAAATGACAAATTTTTAAAAATTAAATAAAGCAAGTATGAAAAAACTGCAAATTAAATAAATAACTAAAGATTGATACTTCCTAAATTTTACTCAAAAGGACAGCCTAAAAAAATTAATATTCGAATACTTAATAATCAGCCTATTTTACTTACCTGATTCTGATATATCCGTCTTGTGCGGTGTGTACGTTCGTATGCATGTGTAATAACTAATGAAAAGAAATGAGCTCAAACCAAACTTTTAAATGAACAGCACACTAAAAAATAACCGAAAATGAATAATAATTAAATGCATAAACGTTTTCTTACATTTTCGGGCAGCCATCGTTTAATACATCAGAATAAAAAGTCAAATTGTTCTTCCTTTCTTTTTACACATTTTACTTTGCAGTATTAAATTTTGGTTGCTCTGAAGACATTCTAAAAAAACTTATTCCTTTTTGCTTATTTTAGTATAGATATATAAACACATCACATTGAATAAATTTGTATAAAATATTCTTTACACTCAAACCTCAATTAATGAACGCTCCACCATTAGCGTAAAGTTCTTAATCTCCCGAACTCTAGGAGTAAATCATTACACTCTCATTCAGTGATAACGCTTTCAGCCCTTCCTGATGACGAACAAAATCCTGGTCCCATGAATACCTGCTAACAACAGGATAAACAATACACGTAACGTATATTTGGGTGATTTGATTAATTTCCTGAAATATGAATGGTTATTTTCAAATAATATCTAATCGTTAAGCTGCACAAAAAACTGTTATTGAGATCTAAGAATATATATATTCTGTCCCAGATGTTTTAGATATTTATAAAAATCCAACTGTATTATGAATAACATGCATTAAGTGTATTACGAATGGTATCAATCAACTATATTATTAAGAAACAAATTTAAAATATGCGTTAAAAGTATATACAATAATATTTTTTTGGCTAAGCGATTTACTACTTTGATTTAAAAAATAATGATCCTATAGAATGTCTATTAGCAACATGTTTCAAAGAATTACAGTCTGACAAGCTTTATGAAAAATAAATTAAAAAATACGAGTAACTAAGTTGCATGTAAGAAATTAACAAAAAACATTATTAGTAAAATGTAATCACCACATTTTGAATATTTTAATTTCTAGTATGGAACAATAATGAAAATACATTAACCCACTACGCTAGGTGTTTACTAATTTGTCTAGTAACTACAAATCATAAAATTATATTTTGAAACTTACCATCGATATAATGCTGCAAATGTTAGTATCGCTATTACAATAGCCGTGAGCACTACGTAAGGATGAAATAACATCGTCTTCCCCCCTTCCAAGGAGTTGATATAATTCACAAGAAATGACGGGTACCTTACCTGAAGCTGGAACGAGAGGAATCATCTAACGTCCGACTTTAAATAGGTCAGAATTACGTAACTCTAACATTGAAACAAGATTCCCTCTCAGAAATATTCATTCGAAACAACGTCATAATCTCCGTTCGCTCCTCTGGAAGCATATAACACCCGTCGGGGTATTTTTCATTACTTTAAATGTAAAAACTGAAATAATTTCCGAAAATTTTGAATACAGTTAATTTTCTCCTTTGACTTTTATTAAATTTTTAACTTCCATAATTTCCCCAAAAGTTTAATTGAATTTACAAATTACTTAAAGGCTATTTTCTTAAGCGCCTAACGCAGTCCATTCGATTCCTAACAAATGAATCGCTGTCATCTTATCTCAGTTAGAAGAAAGATTAGTTCCACTCAGTTACAACGCTGACCTTGATTTTTACCATTTATGAAACAAATCTTCATGAGCTGCCATTTCTTCCTTTCCACCTCTTTGACACGAAAATGGGCAATACCTTACTCCCGCAACCAGAAATTCATTACTGCTATGCATTATTCATTTATGTTCGTTTCCTTATATTTGCCAGTTCGAATGCATTAGTATCCAAAAATGATTGCCACCAAACGAAATAGCAATTCCTTTACCAGAATGATTAGAAAATGAATCTGAAGGTAAAAATGTTTCAGAACTTTTTAAGACTGCGAAGAACTTAATTTAGAATGTCAAAATAAGCATTCTTCACACTGAGACATGCATTAAGAATGAGGAAGATACAAAAAATGTTTCTTCTAATAATAAGGATTGATGTTACTGATTGATCTTGATGATACAAAATAAGGAAAGAAATGGCAGAATTTTCAATGTTCAGGGACAAGAAATTACGCTAAAAGAAATAGAAAAGACAATGACATTTTCAGCCGTGGCTTTTATAAATAGTAAAGAAAATTTTAGATCACATAAAAAAAGGCTGACTTCGAATCACCTCGATGTAAACGAATAATCAGCGGTCAATCTATTTAGAACAACTTATTAGTAACATGAGGCGTGATTTGAGTTATTCATTCATTGTTGTCAAAATTTCTGCAGTGAAGCAGGAAGGAAGAGACTGTGTTAAATAATGAGATTTTGTGGTTTGAGTTGAAATCTATACTTCACTTGTGCTTAGGTTACTCGAGTATAACAAAACACACAAGAACTATCTGCCTACGTAGAGGGATGTCTTCGTAGAAGTCCTTCTAAGGGCTCGTATTTACGTTATTCAGGTATTTTTCTATCTCGTATTCATGTTGTAGATGAATTAAGTCACAAAAAGCAACCATGTAGTCAAAATTTCGTCTCGGTTTGAATCAGGGTCACAGTACAAATATTCAGCAGTCTTAACAACTCGGCCATTGGTGGGACTACTTTCGCTTCAAATAGGATAATATTGCTGTGGTGTTTGAACAATGGAACCATTTTATTGAAAACTGCTTTGTGTGTTTCAAACCAAATGAAAATGCAGCAGTTAAAACACGTTACCATTTTATGTAATTTGTATGTTTTCAACTGGGTAAATATAGAAAAAAATTTTGACATGCTGTAAAAGCCAGATTGAAATAGTCGCTAAGTGCTTTCCCATACCTAAACAAAATGAACAAAGGCCTTTCCGATACGATTGATGAAACTTTTATAGAGAGAGGAATAAATGTCACGATTAACATCATTTTCACGTCATCTAACTCAAACTATATAAAATAAAAGTTTGGTAGAAACTATCAGAAAGATAGAAAAAAATACTTTAATCCATGTAAAGAACTCTTGGTTTAAACCATGGGTACTCAACCAAGGGAGAATTCCATAACTTCAGAGGAAATGCAGTCATCCGTATACACTCTTTTGTAAAAACCTCGAACCACCAAGAAGGACATCATGCGATCATGACGATATTTGGTATGCAAAAACATCTTGATCGAACATGCAAATGATCAAAGTTTCAAGGCAAATGAACAAGAATTGCGATCATAGCCCGCAGTTCTAGTGCGCAATTGGCAAAGTATAAAATCAGTAACAGAGGCGGAAAATTTATCTTTTTTTGTTGCTGCCATTGAAATTCCGTAAAGAAGCAACTAAAGATGACATTACGACGATATCGAAGACCTTACAGAAAACTAAACGACTTCGAACATGGTCGCATTCTAGGGTTGCCTGAAGCTGGGTGGTCATACCGAGCAATAGGCCGCCACCTGCAGCGTACAGACACTGCTGTGCAAAGATGTTGGCAGCAATGGTTGCGACAAGGAAATTGCCGATGAAATGAAGACTCTGGAAGGCCAATGAGGCCAAATGCTAGGCAAGATAGGATGATTGTTCGCCAGGCCCGAACCGCCCCAACGGTATCATTGTCGACTATTCAACGCACTGCAGCCACGTTTATACCTCCCGTGGTACCGTCCACCATCTCGCGGCGTTTGTCTGAGGCGGGGTTACGTTCACAGAGGCCTTTAAGACGTTTGCCTTTGACCCCACAACATCGGCGGAGTCGTCTGGAGTGGTGTCGCAACCAAGCATCATGTCTGCCATCAGACTGGCGTCGTATAGCGTTCAGAGATGAATCCCCCTTCAGTCATGAAACAGATGGCCACCCTGTTCGTGTCTGGAGAGGACAAGGCCAGCGGTCCCAATCAGCCTATGTTTTACAAAGGCATACAGCCATACCCCTGGTGGGATGGTGTGGGGTGCTATTTCCTACGACAGCAGGTCATCTTTAGTAATCCTCCGTACATCTTTAACAGCTCAACGATATGTTGATACCATTCGGCGGTCGGTTGCATTACCCTTCCTGGCACGTCATCCTGAGGCCATTTTCCAATAAGATAATGCCAGGCCACATACCGCTCGCATATCTCTGGACTGTCTCCGTGCGGTTGATAACTCTTCCTTGACCAGCAAGATTATAAGACCTTTCACCAATCGAACATGTCTGAGCCATGGTAGGCCGCCAGATTCGGGCACCACAAAATCTTGCAGATCTGGAGCGACAACTGATGAATGCCTGGCAGAATGTGTCACAGGATGACATTTGGAACCTCTGCCATTCCTTGCCTCGTCGAATTCAATCATGCATAGGCGCCATTGGCGGTTCGATCAACTACTAATTTGAACACTCAATGGGTGATTGTGAGCCGTGAGCAGATACTATGACCTTGATTTTTAATCTCTTTATTGTATGTGTATGAGCTATACACATATTCAATTTTAGCAAAAACAACCACTTCCTTGATGGTGCTTCGATTTTTTTGCAAAAGAGTGTATTTACTTGTTAAGCATTTAGCTTCAGTTTATGAATCTGAAGAACTACTTTTATTCAAGTCGTGGTGTTTATCAACACTTTCCATACTTGTTAAATTTAGGAAAAAGATTAAAAATAATCTAAATTTAAATAAATGCCTAAGTATTTTTCGATTGTGGAAAAGGAAGAAGAAGAATGATCGTCTAGCATTGTTGAAAGGAGTAAAACCTAGAGAGCTAGCTCTCCGTATGGCATTATACGAGCCGCGCCCGCTCCACTAGCAAACGGTGACGTCCAACGACCCAGCAATGCTCCAGTAAAAGACAAAAGTATTAGCAAATAACGTTGGCCAAAATAAATGAATATAAAATTTAAAATATCAATTTCGGGGAACCAAGTCCAGAATCCAGTATAACTAAAAAGTTATAAAATAGAAATAAAAAGAAATAATGGCAAACGTTTACGTTTTCAGTTGGAGTTTAAGCATTTAATGAATTCCTGCGATTAAACAAACAATAACAATATGATATAAAGTGGTCAATATGGTGCATAATTAACCATTTTATGTTATATTGTTATAGTTTTATTACTGCATGTATTTTGATTGATATAGTTATTTTTTAAATTAAAAGAAAAAAGTTTACTTACGTTCATAATGTGTTAAAGAAACTTTTAAAGTAATAATTTAATATCTTTGAAATGATATGGCTATTTTGCAAAGCTGTCTCTGAGTTTTAACAGGAAAGATTGGGATAATGCTGTTATAGTCAGAAACGCCCTTTTTATCCCACATATTTAGCTTTACTTTTATTTATATCTGATTGAGTTCTATTTACTTAAAACCTTCAATTATTATTATTATATATTTACAATAATCACTATGTTCATAAATACTCTTACTTACATACTAAATGATTAAGAAATGAAATGATGAAATATTAATCGTAACTTAGAATTTAAATTATTTTTAAAAATACAGTTAAAAGTACTGAAATAATTAAGGCTACCTAACGAATAATATATAATTAGAGGTAACGTTGAATTAAAATTCTGAGTAGATTTTGCTAATAATAGCTTATTTAACGATATTTTGTTAGGAATCTTCCGGGTAACTTACTATTGCATATCAATGAGCGGGGTAAAGATGATGCTTCCCTTGACTATTCAATTTTTTAGCTTTTAACCACCCAAATGAATGAAAACCGACATCATTGGTAATTCGTCCTCAATTTAAATCTCTGTGTTATCGTTTACGGCTACGTATATTTCTTTTATCTCAATAATATTCACTTAGAAACTTCTCCAGCAAAACAGCTCTCACTAAGCTGAGATTTCTGGATAATAGTCTACATTTTATATTTTTAATTTAATCATAATTTTCAGTTTTTTTATTTGAATTAAAACTAGCTTTACAATCTAAAGTTAATTCAACTCTAATTCCCTTTCGAAATTATTCGGAGAGCTTTCTGTACTCTTCACACTCCAAGTATATTTTTATCAGCATTATTTAAAATAACTTTATACTTCATTTAATTTTCATGGAAAACCATGTTTAAATACGTTATAAAAATATCTGAATGAAAACTAAAAATCTCGAAATTTAAAAAATCTAAAATTTTTAGAAGTATACCTTTTTATAATCATTGCCATATTTTACATGTATGGATAACTAAGTAGCATAATCTTGGAAGGCATGCTTTTTCAATAAGCATGCATGCAAGTATTTCATCGAAAATTCAATCAAATTCAGAAGCTTTCCTCGTGAGTTTTTAAATAAAATTTTGCGTCCAAATATTTAAAGAGGTGCTGGAAATATTTATATTTCAAAGTATGTATAGTCCATTTCATCTAAAGTTATTTTTGATTTTTTTTTTCCTTTATGGTAACAAAAAAATTCAGAAAATAACTAGTTAAAGGAAACTAATCTGTTATAGACTGTTATGTTGTTAGTGTAGAAAAAACGTCATAATAATTACCTTGTTGTCATGTATTGGATATTTAAATATGTGGATGTATTTTAAAAAAGAATTATATATAGATGCATATGTATTTTATTTGCAGATGATTAATTATAATAAAATAACTGATAGACAAAAGCATCGTCAAGTTTCAGCATTAGCTGAAAAGCATTGTGAATCTAACTCTGTGGACTATAACTAACTCCATGGACTAGCTATAAGCTGTGGAAAGACTGTTAACAAATATTTGTTCGTTAAGATTATGCACATTTTTTCAAACCGCAGTACATGAAAACAATAAATTCATTTGATGTTTCTTGAGAAAACTTGTTTTTCCGCTATTGATAATTTTGTAAGAATTTTGGTACATAATAGCTATGCTAGAATCTGTGTTTATATTTTTTTCTATAAATGTAAATAATGTAATTGTTTTGTAACATTACTTTTATCGCATAATAAGCTGCTGAAAACTAATATATCTTGTTACTGGTGTTTTGCTTTAACGCAGTATATTTGTTTAGAAAGCGAATCATGTTTAATTTAATATCGCAGTTATTCTTAAGAATATAAAGTAATCATTGTTTATAGTATATTATTTTTATACTGAATGCTTACAATGTAGTATCAGGTTCGTAAGTATTAATTTCTCTTGCTCAAGTAGCACATGACGTAGCAAAGACTTTGCAAACTGGTCTGAGAATTTGCAAAGTGGACGTGGTAATTTTTGCGACGTCTTTACCACGCAGCGAAGACGCAAAATATTTGCCGTTGCATCTTAGCAATTTATCGACGTCGCTGAAACGTCGTGATTTGACCGTTTGTAGACACGATCGTTTTATCATTTTTTTTTTCAAAGTCCATCAACGTTGCCTGCTCCCAGCCATGGAAAAAATCATCGAAAGAATAGTACTTCAAAGACTGAATTTTTACATTCATGCCAATAAACTCATAAATACTAGACAATATGGCTTTATAGCAGAAAACTCAGTGGATCACGCACTGTATCACCTACGGAACACAGTACTTAGAAATAAGCAGAATAAACTGCATACTGTTGTCATCAGCATAGACATTCAAGGTGCCTTTGATTCGCTGTGGTGGCATGATATTTTGAAATGTCTCAAAGATATCAATTGTCCCAAAACTTTATTTGATTTGATCTACAGCTACCTGAGTGAAAGACGAATTCAAGCCACAATGGACGGAGGCGTCCACATGTTAAAGCTGACGAAAGGCTGCCCGCAGGGCTTTTGCCTAGGTCCACTTCTGTGGAACCTGGTAGCAGACACCGCGCTCAACCTTTTTGATGATGATGAAACATCAGAAATAATAGCGTATGCTGACGATTTCTTGCTAATTTCAAACGGTCACAGCCGTAAAAGTTACGAGGTAAATTCCCAAAAAGCGCTAGACAAAATAGTCCGCTGGGCCAGTGAACATAAGCTCACGATTTCAAGAGCAAACACAAAAGGAATGCTGATTAGCCCAGGAAAAAGGCACGAGCGTACCCCGTGTGTAAACCTCAATGGCAGAAACATACAATTCCTGAGACATTTTAGCTACTTGGGTGTGATTATAGACGACAAATTGTCCTGGCTCCCTCACATCGAGGATCTTAAAGAAAGGCTGCATAAATTGTCTAATACAATGCGGAGAACAGCTGTTACTAGCTGGGGTGTCTCCTCGCAGATGCTCAAAATATGGTATGCCACAGTCGCTAAGCGCATAGCTCTTCATGGCGTTTCCATATGGGGCGTCAATGTCACGATTAAAATGCAACATGTATTGAACTCTGCGCAAAGACCATTTCTTCTGGGCATCTGCAGAGGATTCCGTTCCTCTCCTACCACTGCATTAAATGTATTGGCTGGGCTACCGCCCCTGCACTTGATAGTACAGAGCGAGAGTGTCGCGGTGAGAGTGATCAGACTAAAACAAGACATTACTATTTGGAGTAAGACTTATGTATCCTCGGACTACGAGAATCACATTGCCCACTCTCCTTGCCACCCTGCAGACTTCGATATAGAAGCAAACTGTAATCCTCCAAGAGCATTACAAACCTTAGCCGTATATACTGATGGCTCCAAAGGAGAACTCGGGACTGGCAGTGCCTGGTGTGCAATGGAGGGTGACCACATAATTCATTCCTGGGCAAGAAGCTTCACCCCAGCAACTCAGTATTTCAGGCAGAACTTAAAGCCCTAAAGGCAGCTCTGGGCTTTGCTGCTAATAATGGCGGGTATAAAGTAATTTACATAGACTCAATGTCGAGCTTACAGGCCATCCAGGGCGGTCGGAGTAGGCACCTAATTGTCAGACACATACAAAACTATTAATTTCGAGTCCTGCAAGTCTGAGGCCTAAGCTTCAATGGGTTCCAGCCTATACGGGGATTAAAGGAAATGAAGCAGCGGATATGATTGCGAAAGGCGCAGCCAATGAACTCCATGTGAGTAGCATTGTTGTGCCCCTTCCGCACTCATATCTGAAAACTACACTCAAATGTGAACTAATGAAGCAGTGGCAAAACTACTGGGAGACAAGCACCACAGGCAGAAGACTGTAGGATTTCCAACCAGAATTTAAATAGCAGCTCCTCGCACCTCACACGTATCTGACAGAGCATGGCCCATATATGTCGTAGCTTCACAGATTTCGCGTAAGAGACAGTGAGTAATGTATTTGTGGGAGTACTGGTGATCCAGATCACTATCTATTTGATTGCCCTCACACAGCGAATTCACATTTAAAAAGACCAGCTGCAATCAATATGCCAGCATGGTTCAAGAACACAATTAAGAATAAATATGCGCTCAGCCGCATTAGAGACTGCACTACCGTTGCTAAAAGCATTGCTGACAGCCTGGAGTGACTTCTTTTCTAGGACACCGTGCCGTCAGCAGCCTGCTCTGTACATATAATAATTTACTTAATGTCTTACTTATTATTATTTTCCTTGTTTTATTTCCAATTATGTTTAATTTTATGATTAATCCAGAATTCTTTTAACGTATCCCACAATTTGTAATGTATTTGTTCATCTTCACATCTGTACCTGATTATATAGCATTTTCTTAATATAACTGCATGCCTACCAAGTACCATAATAGTGTATGCCTAACATGTACAATGTATTTGTTCATCTTTGCATCTGCACCTGATTATATAGCACATCTTTAATATAACTGTATGCCTAACATGTACCATAATAGTGTATGCCCAACATGTACCGTAACTGCATATATGTCTGCCTAACATGTGTAGAGACATTAGGTTAGTTCGGAAGCAGGAGACATGAAAAATATGCAATGCCTTCGCCGGGGATCGAACCACGGACCTCTGAATTACCGGCTCAGCGTGCTGACCATTACACCACGAAGGCACGCTAAGAATGTGGGAGATATACCTTATACATGTACCATAATAAGTGTTCCCCTTAGTCTCAGCAGTCCCCATCATGCACCTTCTTTCCATGTTCTGATCGTTATTTCAATGCTCCTCGTTTAGCGTGGTCAATTGCAGGAGGACACACTACTAAGCTCTTTATATATATATATATATA
>KK116476.1:521785-556921 GCA_000611955.2 Stegodyphus mimosarum
TTATTAATTTATGCATTTTTTTATTTTAAAAAATCATATTTCCAAAATCATTGGAAATCTAATTCTTTGCAAATCACATGTTATCAATTATTTCACAACTGAAATGTGACTTTATTTATTATTTTTAAAGTAGGTAAGAATTTCTTTGAATTAATATGCTGACATAACATAAAGTTTGCGTACACTATGAAGTTTGCATTTTATTGCATACAGTGCAAAAAGTTCTAAGTTTTCCTTTTGAAATTTATCATGTGAAAAAAAGACTTCTTAATGCCAATTAATTCAACTAAAAATTAAATAACTCAAATGTAACTTACTGCACGGAAATTACATTTACCATTATTGAAATCATTATAAAGCAGAATCCTAGAGTTCATTAAATGCAGGTACTTTTACTCTACAAATATTTCAAATGCAGTATTCTTTTTATTCCAAACTGAAACTTATTTCCTTCCATATTAGTGAGCATTTGGTATAAAATAGAATATAGCTCAGCTTATATATAACACATCCTTCATATCCGTTTAACCAACTGAAGAGACACTTGAGTGCGTGAGACAGACTGGCAGACAATGTAAAGAGACGTGTTTATAGGAACTATCATCACAAGGCACAGTTACGGGTAAATTAAACAACAGCATTATATATGCGTTAATCTTAAATAATATTTATTCTCCTAATGTTACTTTCATTTAGAAAAATTATGAAGAGTTAAGTTTGCTAACTGTAACTGTGCATTATTCATAAAAGAGCGATATTTTGTAAGATGAGGTTTATTGTCCTTGTCTGTTAGCAGAGGTAAGTACCGTTTGCAACTAAAAAAGTTATCTTTTAAAATATTTTCTACTTGAAATGATGTTATTTTGATAAATTATGTTGTTTTCTTTACTCTATAAGCTTTGCGCTGATTGTGATAGCCTTGCGCTGATTGTGATATCTCTGAGCTGATTGTGAATGAGTGATTAATGTTGGAAACAAAATGCCGTTAACGAACTTCAAACAGCTGTAAAATAGTCTTTTTTCCTGAAGTTATAACATTAGATCTTTTAATAATTTTTAATATAGATTAAGAAGAATAATTACTTGCTGTGAATTAATTAGGTAAAAAGAAAACTAAGTTTAAAATGTTTTTGTTCTAAGCAATGGTATTGGTAAATTATACATATATAAAGTTCTACTATTAATTTATCAAAACGTAAAGTAAAATAAAATGTTTTCGCTATAATTATTAATTGTTGAATTTATATTAATAAACAATTAAAATTAAAATGTCAAAATATTAAACTGATACTGTCATGAACGTTTCAGGTGACTGAAATTAAAATAAGAAACATTCTTATTTTAATTTTCTGAAACTTAAATATTTCACAATGAATGCTATACTAAACAATTTTTCGTCAAACGTTTCATTGATAAACTTTGAGATGGAGTTCGTGCATTTACGCAACTGCTACGATCAATATAAATAAATTTTTATAATAGATAAACTTAACTTTTTAATTGTGAATAATTGAGCATTTATTGTTACATTGTTAAGGGTTTACAAGTACATGGCCTTCGATTAATGTTACACTTTTCAAATGAAATGTTTTCAGTTAGAGTTTATGCGTTTAATGAATTCTTGCGATTAAACAAACACTAACATTTTTATGGTTATAATTAACCAATTTATGTTACATTGTTAAAGTTTTATTACTGCATGTATTTTGACTGATATAGTTATTTTTTAAATTAAAAGAAAAAAGTTTACTTACGTTCATCATATGTGATAAAGAAACTTTTAGAGTAATAATTTAATATCTTTGAAATGATATGCCTATTTTACAAAGTTTGTGATAATGCTGTTATAATCTGAAGCGCTTTTTTTAACCCACATATATAGCTTTACTTTTATTTATGTCTGATTGAGTTTTATTTACTTAAAACCTACTATTATTGTTATATATTTATAATAACCACTATTTTCATAATTACTCTCACTTACATACTAAAATATTAAGAAAACAAATGATTAAATCTTAAATCATCGTAACTTGGAATTTAAATTATTTTAAAAAATATGGTTTAAAGTACTTAAAATAATTAAGGGTACTTAAGAATAATACATAATTAGAATTAACGTTGAATTAAAATTCTGAAATAAATATTGTTACATGCTATATACGTTTCCTGTTTTGTCGCTATATGATAGATTTGGCTAATTATAGCTTATTTAACAATATTTTCTTAGGAATCTTCCAGGTAACTTACTATTGCATATCAGTCAGCGGAGAAAAGAGGACACTTCCCTTGGCCATTATTTTTTTTTAGCTTTTAACCAGACAAATGAAGGAAAACCGACATCATTGGTATTTCGTCCTCAATTTAAATCTCAATGTTATCGTTTACGGCTGCGTATATTTTTTTCATGGCTTATCTCTATAATATTCACTTAGAAAGTTCTCCAGTAAAACAGCTCTCACTAAGCTGAGATTTCTGGATAATTATCTAAATTTTATATTTTTAATTTAATCATAATTTTCAGTTTCTTTACTTGAATCAAAACTAGCTTTACAATCTAAAGTTAATTCAACTCTAATTCACTTTCGAAATTATTCGGAGAGCTTTCTGTACTCTTCACACTCCAAGTATATTTTTATCAGTATTATTTTAAATAACTTTATACTTCATTTAATTTTTATGGAAAGCCATGTTTAAATACGTTATAAAAATATCTGAATGAAAACTAAAAATCTGAAAATTAAAAAAATCTAAAATTTTTAGAATTATACCTTTTTATAATCATTGCCATGTTTTACACGTATGGATAACTAAGTAACATAATCTTGAAAAGCATGCTTTTTCGATAATACCTTAAGAGGTATGAGAAATATTTCAAAACATATATAGTCCATTTCATCTATAGTTATTTTTGCCTTTTTTCCCTCAGGGTAACAAAAAATTTCAGAAAATGATTAGTTAAAGGAATTAACCTATCGTAGACTGTTATATTGTTAGTCTATAAAAACCTCATAATAATTGCCCTGTTGTCATGTATTGGATATTTAAATATGTAGACGAATTTAAATAAAAGGATTGTATATACATATATATGTATTTTATTTGAATATGATTAATTATAATATAATAACTGATAGACAAAAGTGTAATCAAGTTTCCGCATTAGCTGACAAGCATTGTGAAATTAACTCTATGGACTGTAACTAACCCTATGGACCATCTATAACTCAAAGGACCGACCGTTAACAAATATTTGTTTGTTAAGATTATGCACTTGATTTCAAACTGCAGTACATGAAAACAATAAATTCATTTGATGTTTCTTGAGACAACATGTTTCGCCGCCATTGGTAATTTTGTGAAAATTTTGATATTTATTATCTTTGATAAAATTCTGTATTTGTATGTTTCCTTTATAATTAAATAATGTAATTGTTTTGTAGCATTACTTTATGATTATCTCATAATAGACTGCTGAAAACTAATATATGTTGTTACTGGTGTTTTACTTTAACACTGTATATTTGTTAAAAAGCGAATGGTGTTAAATCTAATATCACAGTTATTCTTAAGGATGCAAATTAATCATTCTTATTTTTATACTGAATGCTTGTAATTGTTTTCATACTGAATGCTTGCCTCATAAATTTTAATTTCTCTTGAACATTTGCCTCTTTAAAATTATGCATATTTATTCTACAGAGAAAAAAATTATATTATCTTCTGGTTTTCAGGAAGTGATAAAATATTTAAACTTTAGAAAAATACAAGGAATACAAAATTTTAAAAAAGAAGAAAAATGTATTAATTATTAAGCTTATTTTTCTGCATAAATCAATATGTAACACAAGGATATAATAACGACGTTTTCACAACTGACGCAAAAAGGTGGAATTCTGCGAACATTTGGGCGTCATTAACACGTCGTGGTACGATTCTTTCCCAACCAAAATATAACCTGAGACATATAACCTTCTATGGCTCAAAAACCTCATCTGCAAAGATGTAATAAAGACATCTTTGCAACGACTGCAAAGCAGTGGAGTTTCGCGGACATCTGGGTGTCTTAAAGACGACATATTGCAACGTTTTTGCAACATGGCCCTCGACGAATTTGCAACGTTATTACGACGTTGCCGTGCTACTTGGATGAACATTTGCCTCTTTAAAATTATGCATATTTAATCTACAGAGAGAATATTGTATTATGTTCTGGTTTTCAGGAAATGGTAAAATATTTAAACTTTAGGAAAATACAAGGAATACAAAACTTAAAAAAAAATAAAAATATATTAATAAATAAGCTTATTTTTCTGCATAAAACGATATGTAACACAAGGACATAATAACGACGTCTTCACAACTGTTGTAAAAAGGTGGAATTCTGCGAACATTTGGGCGTTATTAAGACGTCGTGATACGACGTTTTAGCTCGATGCTTTCACAAATGAAATATAATCTGAGAAATCCGAAATAACGACGTCTATGTGACAAAAATCTCATCTGCAAAGACTTAATAAAGACATCTCTACAACGATTGCAAAACAGTGGAGTTTCGCGGACATCTTGACGTCTTAAAGACGACGTTTTGCAACGTTTTGCCAACATCATCCACGACGAGTTTGCAATGTCATTGCGATGTTGCCGTGCTATATGGGAACATCCATAAATATGCTAAATCGAGATGGCGTATACTGGCCGAGACACTAACAACTTGAGTCGAGGTAGTACGAAAAAAGCGCGTGGTCGCCAATTGAACAGTGTATAATTTTTCCCGCATTCTTTGCAGGTTCGCGCTCTGAAAATCCATACCCCAACACCGTACATAATTGAAGACAATGCAGCATTATTATAAATTTTCAATATAATATATTTCCTTAAAGCTAATACTTTACCAGAAAAGTTTCTGTTGTAACGTATCAAAATACTTTCCGATTTCTTATGTTCCTTCTGGAAATGACGACTAAAAGTAAGTTTATTATCAATCACCACAGTAAGATACCTGAGATTCTCAACGGACTTAACATGAAACCTTTCTAAATTTCAGTTTAAGTTTACGTATCATATGCCTGCTTTACAAAAATGCAAAAAGTAAATCTTATCAAAATTGAAAGCGATATTTGCATCATAAGACCATTTCCTGAGTTTACAATATAGCAATTCAAATAGATACTCAACTTTTTCCAATGAACTTCCATAAAGAATAAAAAATAAAATCATCTGCGTAAGATATTACTTCTTAATCAGGTTCAAATGACTGAATAATTGTTTCGTTAACAATAAGACTGCAGAAAAGATACGCGGAAAAAGCGGAGCACTACACGAGCCCTGAGGGCAATCCCTGTACACTTTATTCACAACAATATTTTTACCCCTATCGATTTCAAAAACCAACTGCCTATGATGAAAACAATTCAATAATACATCATAAATGTTACTCGGAACTGAGAGCGCATTTAGTTTATTACGTAAAAGCGGCCATCTGACGAAGTCGAAGGCTCCCGCGACATCAAATGAAGCTTCAGTTCCCTTTATCAAACATAATAGTGCGTGTTCTGTTGACTTGCTAAGATATAAACCTCAATAGTTTCTCCGAGAGCACTCCGCATGTTAATAAACATGTGCGTTAACTTATGTAGCACCTCCCAGAGGAGAGTCACGACACAAATAGGACGATATTTATTATTACTTTTAGGATTCAAGATCCACCTCCCAACTTCTACGACAATGAAAATGTGCCCAAGCAGAAACATTTGTTGTACAAAAGCACAAAATGTTTTTATTTAGCAAAGAATTCCTTAATCACATTTATGTAGTTATATTTAAGCCTAGATCATCATCCTACATCATGTGGTCTTAATTTCTTAAAACAATTTCAATTTCATTTCTTCTACCGTGTATAATTTGTCATCATCTTATTCTTTGATTCCAAGAGACGTTCTGTCCAAATAGCATCTTTTTCTTTTCCCATATCCAATGTATCTCGAATAATTTGTTAAATATTGTCCTCAAACATATGAAAACCGCAGTCACTCGGACTTACAAATCCCACATGGTCCCCGACTTCTTAGTTGCAACTTTATAGAAACCACTATAATACTGATCCCCTCTGTAATAACCTGCACATATTTATTATATTTGGTCTTTTTTTAATTTTCCTCCTACAAAGCGCTATCCTTCTAAATAGAATTAATAGTAAACATACTGCAATTTTATCCTTAGATGTAAAGAGCGCTTTCAACAATGTTTGGTGGCCAATTTTATTAAAGGAATTAAAAAATATGAAATGTCCAAGAAATATCTTTTTATTAATATGTGATTTTCTGAATGAAAGAAAAGTTTCCTTATATGATGGTAATAAGTGGCATCACAGAAATTACCAAAGGGGTTGTCCCCAAGGCTCAATATCTGGTCCTATATTGTGGAATATTATTGCTAATATAGTAGCTTTAAACATAACCTTGCCACAAAATGTTAGTATACAAGCTTATGCTGACGATTTTGTTTTACTGGCCACGGGAAGTGGTCGCCATACTATTGATAAAGCTTTAAGTTTCGCCACTCAAGAATTAGAGAAGTGGTCTTTCCATGTTGAACTCAAATGTGATCCAAAGAAAAGCTTTCTTTTGGGTATTGCCAAAACTAATACTAGATCAATACATCCTAGGTGCAAACTGTATGGACAACCAATTAGAGTTTCTAAGTCAATCAAGTATTTGGGCATTACGATCGATGAAAAGCTCACTTTTATACCTCACCTAGATCAAATAAAGATTGAATGCACCCATATTCCTTATAGACTCGGTAAAATGAATCTCCAAGGTAAAGTTCTTAAGAGTTTATATAAAAGAGCTATTGAGAGAAAGATCTTATATGCATGTGGCTCATGGTGGACTGGAACGGTCCGAATGCGTAAACAAATTTCGCAAATTCAAAGAATCGCTTTATTGAGGATTAATAAGTGTTTTAGAACTGTTTCCACAGTATTCCGATTTTGGCTGGATGTTCTCCGATCGATATTTTAGCGGAAAAAGAATATACTATCTTTAAATTAAAAGCTGGTTATAAACTGTCGAGTGTTTCAGTAAAATCTTCTCAGCTGGAGATTTTGATTTTGAGAAAGGTTGAGACATTCATCCAGCTTTGTTGAAATGGTTGTATTGGCATAAAGGCCTCCCCAATATGATAGGCTACACTGTTTTTACAGATAGATCTAAATTAAATAGTCATGTGGGGGCAGCCTTTTGTGTGTTCTCAGATGGGAAACTAAGCTTAGAAAGGAAATATAGACTTTCTGACAATGCCTCTGTTTATCAGGCTGAGTTAGTGGCCCTGCGAGAGGCCTTGTATTGGCTTATTTCTAACTCTGAGATAGATCCTGTAGAAATCTATAGTGACTGCGAAAGCGCAATTCCTTCAATTACAGATGTTTGTCCAAGTAACGATCTAATTAAACAGATAAAAGACATGCTCATATTTCTTAGCGCTTTCAGAGATATTAAACTCTTTTGGACGAGGAGTCATATTGGTACCATTGGTAACGAGTTAGCAGATAGATTGGCAAAGGCTGCCACTGAAAATCAAATTATTGATTTTGAAGTAAAGAACTTTGACAGTTTGAAATCCTTGTTGAAAAGAAAAAGTTTGACTCTATGGCAAGCAAAGTGAAATGACACAGATTTTAAAGGAAGATTCACATAGAATTTAATCTCAACTGTAAGTGAGAGAAGATGCCTGTGTGACAAGTATCTAAACCAAGCTTTAACTAATCATGGACACTTTACCTTTTATTATAATAGGTTTTCGATTAAAAATTGTGCCTGTCCATGTGGTATGAGTAATGTCGATACTGTCTCAGATTTATTCCAGAAATTGCTAAATTTAATACTCTAAAGGATCTAACTAAAAATACAGTGACTAAATTGAAATTGGCAAAATTCATAAAATATGTATCTATAAATGAAATGAATTTATATATTGATTGTGTTTAAAATTTCCCTGTCTGTTTAAAGGAAAGCTAGAATGTTTATGATATTCTGTTATTTTATTTCTTTCATGTATTTTTTTTAAAGCAGGAGATGTGAAAAATGAGCAATGCCCTCGCCAGGACTCGAAGCACGGACCTCTCGAATGTACGTCGAGAGTGCTGACCACTACACCATGAAGGCATGCGAAGAAGGGGAGAGAAATATCTTATAAGTAGATAACATAAATGAGAAAGAACATATTTTAGCGACTTTGTCTTGTAAAGACGAGAAAAGTGTTCCAGTTTCCAGATTTTAAGAAATGATTCCTACTAGTTACGAATAGCAAGAGTTCAGTGGTTGAAGGATGTGCACGGAGTGGATTTAGAAAGAACTTTTTATTGGAAATGTCTAGAAATGGAAAAGAAATAAAGCAGTGTAATGCGGTGATGAATCTTCAGCATGAGATAGAAGTAGACTTGCGAAGGTGTCTCGACCTCAAGGAAGCTGACCAGCGTATAGATCCATAAATCTAACAGATTAGAGTTCATTCTGTAGCAAAATTTCTTTTATCCTATCGATACTATGGGAATAATCTGTAACAAATTCAAAGACTTGATCCAATTAAGAATACCTTACAAAAGTATAATTATGATCTAAGTGGATCTTGGTTTCATACATCCAACTTCATCTTATCCGGATCTGCTTCAGAAGAAACCACAGCCAAATCTATGTAACCAATACCCACTGCAGAACACAATGCCAATGAGGAATCCATTCTATTCTGTAAAAACGCATAGTTAAATATAATAAAATCATTCACCAGAACTTGCCTAAGATCATTATTCCCAGCCCCCCCATACAAAATATTTGGAGTTAAAATCGCCTACAACAACCAAATCTTTATAACACTTGACTTTATCTGTTATATAGAAATTCTGGTCTCAAGGTGTATTCTAACTGTAGATTCCTTGACGGGGAACTGGTCGGAAAAAATAGGCTTAAATATGAGACAAGAGATAAACAATAGGACCCTTTCGCTTTCAGTGTATCATCTAGTGACAATTAAATTCTTCCTTTTACCTATCTTGACCATCGGGTAGTCTGTAGGAGCGGCGTTTCGTTGAAGACTTAAATGTAAAAGTTAAGACTGTTAATGTGCAAGCTTTTTCCCAGAGAGAGGGAAGTTTCCTGAGCTTTCCGTTCACAGTTAACAAAGAAGGATGTGCAGCGCATACTAAAACTTTTATGGAGTTATTGGATGGGATAAGGTCGTGATATACTTGGATTCACCAATTAATTTGAAATGACGGTCGTTGCTGTATAATTATTAATTAGGCGAGAAGTTAAAAGAGAAGATTTGGTTGAAAGCGGGCAGGGTTTCATTGAGTTACTTGTTTTGAGTTGGATGCTCAGAGTATTTCGTCAGCTACTAGTTTTGAGTTTGATGCGCCGTTAGCAATAATGAAGAAAAAATGTAGGTATTTTTTGTCTTCAGAGAGCTTCTTTGCTTCTGCTATTTGTTTTGAGTAGAGTCTGCAGTTTTAGGTAAAGGAGAAGTCTTCCAGTTTCCAGATTGAAATGAGTCCCACAAGTTATGAATAACAAGAGGGCACTTGCTGAAATATGTGTTCAGGGCATAAATGAGAAAGAACATATTTTAGCGACTATGTCTTGTAAAGACGAGAGAAGTGTTCCAGTTTCCAGATTTTAAGAAAGGATTCCTACTAGTTACGAATAGCAAGAGTTCACTGTTTGAAGGATGTGCACGGAGTGAATTTAGAAAGAACTTTTTATTGGAAATATCTAGAAATAGAAAAGAAATAAAGCAGAGTAATGAGGTGATGAATCTCCAGCATGAGATAGAAGTAGACTTGCGAAGCCGTCTCGATCTCAAGGAAGCTGACCAGCGTATGGAATAAATAGGTGTATAACGTGAGTAAAACACCAGAACTCATAAAACACCAAAGAAGAAGATGAATCAAACTATACAATGTTCACAGCAGGTTTTCCAGTTACCGAAGCCTAAAGAGACGGTCCCGGATGCATGAAAATATCGAAATGTGTTAATCAATCTGTGTGATCAATCCTGAATAATGGTGATCAATATCAAAACCTATTATGTACTATAAGTGACTGCGTTAAAGATAGGTTTCTTGTGTTCGTCGCACTGCATCGCTAAATTTGTTTTGTTTCTTGACGGTGAAAAGCCCTGAAGCCGTCAGTCGTAAGTACCCTTCACTATCTCTTAGTTGTAGAGAGATTATGTAAACCTGAATTTTATTTGAATGCTAAATATTTATTCAGGAGTTTTAGAATAAGGCTTTTATATGTACGTTTATTGTGTCTTTAATATGTTATTGGGGAACGTAAGAAAATGTATAAAATAGAATGAATAATTTTGTAGCTAGGATATGTTATTATTTAATAATATGTTTTTGTCCACGAGAGTCCAGTTAATAAATTGTAAATATCACTTTGTAAATCGAGCCTTGGGTATGTGTATTTTGTGGGTGCATTTGTACATCATATGCAATGCTCATTAAGAAAAGATTAAAAATTGATAGTCTCTCAAAATTTTGTAAGTGATAGTTTAGCGCATAAACTTCCTACCCAATATATCGTCTGATTGCTATAAATAATATTCTAAATTTTCTGTAGAAACAAAAAACGCAGAAATAATTCCCAGTCTAGGACCATCAGCTTCCTCAACTCTCCAGTCTCCTTTCCTGTGAGCTAACTTACCATCCATTAGGTAAGGTTCTTGTAACTTGATAATTTATGAATTAAAACCAATAATCTCATTAATTACGGCCAGCTAACAGGCAACTAACAGGTAAAGCAATTTGTAATAAACAATTTGTTCATGTGTTTATTATTCAAACAGCTATATTTCTTGACAGTTTTGCAGGATGAGTGGATCCCAATGTGCACTGCTTACAACTAAGCACGTTATGGGGGTTAAATTTATGTGAATTAAAATTCGTTTTGTAATTTCGAAAAATAATTTCCAGAAGTTATCCAGTCCCTTATTTCTTTTTACTAAGGAATGCGTTGCTGCTGAGCTTTTATTTAGATTTATTTGTAGGTATTTTATTTCATTGCTGTAGGGAGAGATTTTAATTGTTATTGTGAGATTTTAAGGTCGTAACATCTTTAAGTCAGGTAATTTTGGCTATTTTGATTAATTTCTGCTTGTTCACTAATTATTATTCTTTTTCCTGGGATGGTTTCGGTTTTAGTGTATGTTCTGATATAAAATTTACTTTTGCTGTTACGTTTTCGATTTTACAATGATACATATGGCAATCGGGCGAACAGGATGCATGAATTACATTTATTTCCGTTCCATTTGTATTATTGTATAATGTTCAGTTAATGCATCTTGGGGTTTCTGATGTGCAATCGTTTAGGGAAAGCTACTCTCCGCAAGAAGGGCTTGCACTTAAACTGTAATGTGTGTGGCTGAAATCTTGGCATTTATAACAACACCGCACACCTAAAAATTCTATTATCGGGAGAAAGTTTATTTGTATGATATTTATGCACTGTTTAACGTTTTTCGGGAAAATCTGGTTTGTTCTAATTATTGTATTTCCCTTTTGGATGAAAAATAACTTTAAGCGTTTTTTTTCTGGTTCAATTTGTTTCATTAGTTCGGTTATTATATCCTCTTCTGAAATATTTTTGGAGATTATTGATGGAAATCTCCGAAAACCTGCTTCTAACTTCTGTAACATCCTTGGTTCTTTCTGCTTCCGAAACATCATTTTCAGTTTCGTAAACGTCTTTCAGGTTGTTGCAAGAAACTACGATTTCTCCTCTTTGAACCGGTGTAATTTTCTCTGCTCTCGTATTAGGGTTTTAAGGGGAATTAGTTCATTTAATTTTGCAATAATGTCATCTTTTAGTTATTTTCCTGGATAGATTAAAATAGAAGGAGGTTTTTTTGCTAAGGGTCGTTTTAGAATTTCTGCATAAGATTTTTTCTTTTTGTTCGCTTGATTCTGTCCTTTTGCAGACCTTAGATAGTGAGTGAGGTGATAGCAAGAAGTGCCTTTATGGCAATGTTTTTCAGATGTTACACAGGTCTGTTTAGTTTTCATTTACTGTTGCTGACAAGGATGTTACAGTTTCTTCTCGAATTGTATGGGGAATGAGTTATTTCCTGTCCTTGGGGGAATCTGAAGAAAGAAAAAGTCTTGGGGAGGTTTTGGTTTGCAAGGGCTACTTTTGCGATCATTTCGAGGCTTTCCTTCAAATGTAAAACAACATCTTACTGCCTCTTCTCTTTTTAGCGATTTCTATGCATTTTTTATATAGCCCCATAAACTTTTGGGAATGCGTTGTTTCTTCTGTTAGTATCTGAGAATGTAAGTTAACTTGTGTCTGTCACACTACTGGTGTACGACTTCTCAGGTCCTGGTTTCGAACACCCATTTCTTCGTTTTGGAAAACTTCGTTTTTCGAAAGTTGTAAACTCTCATTCTTTGAACGTTTGATGGAATTGTTAATTCCTTTGCTTCTGATTACCGCGATTATTCAGTAATAATAGTCGCAGTAATAATAGTTTAATTGTAATACTATATATTTTATGTAATACATAGCATTATAATTAAACTTATATAATAATAGATAATGTATTTAAAAAGGTATTATATATAAAAGAATGTAATAGAAGTATTGTAATATATTATAATATTTAAATACTCTGTGTTTGTTTTGAGAATTTTGAGTAATTTTTATATTTATTTTGAAGTTATAATAATTAATGTTTTTTTGCAATATTTATCAGAGTAAAAATTAGTGCTTTAAAATTTTTTGTTCTATTGCTACAATACTTTATTAATGCATGAGCTAAAGCAATAATTGCACTTCAGAAAAAGGGCTATTGTTTAACAATAGTTTAATGACGGAATTAAACATTTAAAATAAAAATTGCAAATATAAATAAATTGCAAATAGATATTACAACATTAATACTAGAAGTAACTAAGATGTTTTGATGTGAATTATATGAAAATGCACAACAAATTTATACTATTTTGGTATTATAGAGCAGTATTTAGCAGTTAAAAAGCTATTCAGTCATATTTTTTAAAATATATTCAAAGTCTTGCGAAATATCCATGTTACGTCCTTTTTCAAAATATCGAAATGCTGCACTCAATGAATATATGTTTATATCAAATAAATCATCTTGAAAGCCTTTTTAAAAATGGAAAACTCAGAGCTCAGTTTAACCCGTGATACAACCATTGCATTGCATTAAATTGGGCTAATAAAAAAATAATAGGTAACTTTTAGAAAATGAAAGTAGAAATAATAGACAGCTTTTAGAAGCAGGAAAATTTTGCTTCACGAAAATTTAATTTCAACTCCTGTTGTTAAGCGTGAGATCCAAATGCTTTTGGAGCACGATTTTAAGTTTCTTCTTTTATATTAGATGGCGCCACTATCTTCAGCTTCAAAATTTCTCTTCAAATTCTTTTCATGCTGCTGCCGACGAAACCGAAGATAGGTAATTGTTATTTCCATTAAAGTTACATGAGTTTAAAATAAAATTATGCAAATGAAATCATTTAATTCCAGATTTTCTCATTAGACACCATTAGGCGGGCGGGGAGTTGCGAAATTTTACAAAATTTCGTGCTTGGATAACAATTTTGTCCAAAATTGCGTGGCTCAGGAATTGGCTTAGCATTTCAAAGGAAAGTAAAATTTTATCAGATATGAAGAATTGAACGAAAAAGCTAGTTCATTAAATTAAGAAGCAAGTAATTATATTAAACAGTGTATAAGCTACATATATCAGACTGTTTAAAAACTAACAGTTTTGTAACCACCGCACGAAAACCGAGAATCTTCCAGAATCGTTCTTTGGAGAAACACTTGATTTTCAGAAAAGAGTTTTGAACTTGAGAGAAAAATCGAATAATTTTGGTATGTTCATCTCATATAATATGCATCTATTAGTTTTATTCACTTATTTATTTATTTATTTTATGCAAATATATACAATATTTTATCTCGTATTTTTCCCCCTCTTCTTACTAATTTTATCACCAGAAAATTGACTGGGCAAAATTATTTGAATAATTTAATTTCAGAAAAACACGGTTGCAGTAACAACATAACTCACAAAGTTAGTCAAAGAAGAACCTATCACAATATTATTTCTTTAAAAGTAATCGACATTTGAGTAAGAATACATAGTAATATTAACACTAAAATATCTGATATCTTTATTTCTGCTTCTCAGTACTTTAATAATCGCCGCTGAGCAGGGTATTCACAATACGGAATTACCAAATACTCATATGGTAAAATCGCATGGATGGGGCTTCCTCCGGCCAAACAGAACAGGCAGCATTATTATGTTTCTATTGAAAATAATAACATGAGCAAACAACGTTCTTGAAGAAAGTACATGCCTTAAGTGTAGAGACATAATTATGGTGCTGTTTTACAAATGAACAGAGAATTTGCATTACATAAGGTGGAGTCAGATTATGTGCAGTTCAATATAATGAGCAATCCAAATGTACTTCCAGATTACACAGTACACATATCAAAGTTAAGAATAAAATGACACTGGAGTAAGTACACAATTGTAGACAATAATATGCAATTAAATACACTGGGGAAATAAATTAAGAGAATTTTCATATTTGATTTACGATCTCCAGAACTACTCGACAGAGTTTAATAAAATTTGGTGTGAACATAGGTTCATATAATTCAAACAAAATAAACATTTAACAGTTATAGTAGACACACATGTGAGTGTGTAACACTCGTGGAAGTCTGAAGGTCTGAAACGGTCTGAAGCGTTTGCAGAAGACACAAAAGAAATGGGTTAATAAATAGTATGATCCCCCCTTACAGCCATACAGGTCTCGCCCCACCGTGATGTCAAACTGGAAATAAGGCAGTTAATCAGTGCCTGTGGCAGTTGGTCCCACTCAATCAGCAACGTTGTTTTCAATTCTTGGATGGTTCTCGGAGAGGGTTTTCGAGTTCCAATTGCCCTCCCCAAAGCGTCCCAGACACGCTCTATAGGTTTGAGGTCTGAAGACCTGGCTGGCCAATCCATCCGGCGAATATCCTCACTCTCAAAAAATTCGTCGAGCAGAAGAGCTCTATGTGGCCTCGCGTTATCGTCCTGTAAGATGAACTCGTGCCCACTGCCCCCCGGAAAAGACGAACGTAGGGCTCCAAGACCTCATCCCTATACATCACACCAGTCACACCAGTCAGCCTCTGTCAAAGACGTGGAAAGGTGTGCAGCCATCCAACATCATGCCTGCCCAGACCATTACACCACCAGCGTCATAATTGTTGATTTCGAGGACATTAAGGGTAAGTAGCGGGTTCCTGGCTCTCTCTATATGAAAGTACGAAGAGACGTGAGCGGGACGCAAACAGCCGGTCTTCTGGCAAACAACCCTCTCTCATTCAGTCTTTTGGAAACAGGCACCCTTGTTACACGGGTTCCTGTGACTGCATACAGATCCCGAGAGAGCTGAGAAGCTGTAGCCCCTCTGTTACGCCTCCCTAAAAAGGACAAATAGAGATTCTCTCTGGCCTTCGTCGCTCTTGGTCGACCTTGCCCAGGCTTTCTTTCGATGGATCCAGTATCCTGGAACTGTTTCCAAAAAGGTTATAAACGCTGGGCGTTAAATTCAGCTCTTTGCATATATGGATTTGCGATTGGCTTGTCTCTAGCCTCCCCACAATTGGCCACCTCATTCCATCATCTAAACGTTGGTGGCTACTCATTTTTACTGTTCCGGTGTGAATTTAACCGATTGCTGCAAGATAACACAAAGAAATTCGTCGAGGTGTGCTAGCGAACGCAATTCGTCTTACCATCCAGGCACTTATAAAGCCTGTGTTTCTCCTGGCTTTGCCTACACACATGTGTACGGTTACGTAGTTGCCATACAAGATTTGCATTTTTATGTAGAAACAGTGGTTTTTCCTTCAGTTCAGTTCTTTTCATCCAATTTGATACAATATGCAAATTCTCTTAATTTATTTCACTAGTGTATAAAAACAAGGGAAAAGTATATACATAACACAAATTCTAGTTGAAGTTTACAACAAATAGACAGAGATATGTGCGTATTACACTACAACTCCAATTATCCGAACTCCGACAGTCCGAATCGCGGATTATTGGAATCCTTTCCAGAATTTAAGAAAACAATTAAGGCGGAAATGTGCTGCGATTAAAAAAATAATGATTCTGTCTAAGCGCGCTATTGTCTTTCCCTCCATGAAGCTAATATAGGCGCAGTGCGAACGTTATAGGGTTGATGCGTCACCGTCTCATAGTACAGTTCTATTACTGGCTACAGCACTGTCGTCTGTCACCTGGTGGCCGCCCCGGCCGACCTGTTCACTATTCGTTTTCATTACTAGCCAGTCAGTTTGTCGTTGACCTGCTACGCGAATTTTTCACTGTGAAGGTACTTTTTAGCGTCGGTGCTTTTTTTTTAGTCCAAAGGGGCTTTGTACCTGAAGGACTATTGTTTTCATTTTGCGATTTTGCGTCGGAAATATTAAAAGTCTGAATCACTTTTCAAACTGTTGCCACAAAATATTGCAGCTCTATATTATATTTAAAGAAATTAAATAATTAAGAATCTGCATAAATGTATGTATATTTCTCCAAATATGATAAAACAATGGTACCAGAACCATCCAATTTTGAATAACGTACTTTTTCACCCAAATATGCGCATTGGGAAGCCCGAATTTGGAATTTGTTTTATTATCTATTTCACATTTTGTAAAACTTTAACGAATTTTTGATGAACAAACTCAGACGATTTAAAAGGGAGCAATTGCAACACTCTACTGGGGAAAAAAACCTTTTTATCTAAAGCGCGCGGAACTGTGTATCAGAAATTCTAAAGATATGCTCATTTTTATGGTTTAAGCGCGAAGAACATGATATTTAATAAATAATGGTATCCCACAAAAGGTTAAAAAACGCAGGGGGTTATTAAAATAAAAGCCGTTTTTTTTTTTTTTTTTTTTTTTTTTTTTTTTTTTTTTTTTTTTTTTTGAGTGCGTTTCGTCCTTCACCGCGGCTTCTAAACGAAAACGTATTATGTTATCGTACGCGGATAAACTAAAAATTATAGTGCAAGCAGATAAAGGAGTAACGGATAAACACTTGGCTGAGATGTTTGGTGTTGGACAATCAACGATTTCAGACATTAAAAGGAGCAAACCTAAACTTTGTGTCACTGCTTGAAAATGAAGATGAAAGTTTTTCAAGAAAATAAGTGAAGGCAGCAAGAAACAAAAATTCAGAAGATATCGTTTTCAAGTGATTTTTGCAGCAGCGTTCTACAGGAAACCCAATTTCGGGTCCGACTCTTTGTGAAAAGCTGAGATCTTAGCTCAGATGCTTGGTTGTTCATCCTTCAAAGCAAGTAACGGCTAGATAAGAAATTTTAAGTGCAGGCACGGCGTCCGTGAATTACATCTAAGCGGCGTGAAGTTATCAGCAGACTCCAAAGCTGCAGAAGATTTTATTGAAAAATTTAAAATTGTAGCAGACTTTTACGGTCCTGAGTTTTTGTATAACGCCGATGAAACCGGTCTTGCTTGGAAAGCTCTGCCTTAAAATCACTTTAGCATCTAAAACGGAGTGCAGTGATCCAGGTTATAAAGTTAGTAAAGACCATGTTACGGTGCATACCTGTGCAAACTCTATAGGTACCATAAAATACTCCTTCCGTTTATAGGGAAGTCAAAAAGCCCAAGAGCATTTAAAAATATGAAAAAGCTTCCGCTCTTTTATAAAAACCATCTCAAGGCTTGGATGAGTGCAGCATTGTTTACTGAGTGGTACGACGAAATTTTCATCCTTGAAGTGAAAAAGCACCAAACATCTCTTGGAAAAGAAGGCTGTAAAGCGCTTTTAATTGTTGATAATGCACCAACTCAGACCACCGGAGAATTGTTGGAAAAGAGGGAATGGCTAGTTTACAACAATCTTTTTACCGCTAAACGTCGCAACGTCAAACGTCTTGTTTCAAACAACGGACCAATCTGTTATCGAAACCATGAAACGCCATTACAGAAGGCAATTTTTAAGGAAACATCTGGTAGACACCGTAGACGAAGAAGGTGTGTTGGCTAACTACAAAAAAATAAATTTGAAAGATT
Organism: Stegodyphus mimosarum; assembly: GCA_000611955.2. NCBI lineage: Eukaryota > Metazoa > Arthropoda > Arachnida > Araneae > Eresidae > Stegodyphus > Stegodyphus mimosarum. Next base: position 539,938 of record KK116476.1, read on the forward strand.
ACATGGTGGCGGAAAATTGAAGCTGTTAAGGCAATGACATTAAGATATGCGTGGAACAAGTTGAAAGGCATATTAACTGAAGAAGAGAAGGAAAAGGAAGAGACAGGAGAAGATGAGGAAGGCGTGTCACTTGAGGAATTAAGAAACATTCTTTTGGAAATTCCTAGATGTTCAGAAGTCAGTGCTGCGGATACAGCAGAATGGATGGTGTATGATTCGTCTAGCCCTGATTTCAAATTCTAAACGGTGATCTTATTGGAAGCGAAAGTGTTGAGGAAGAACCTGATCTCAATGTCGAAGTTGAAGCAAACACGGCACCATCAGCTAGTGAAGAGTTTGCGGGCCTTAAACTGAGTTCAAATGGATGAAGCGTCAACCCAATTGTGACCACATGCAACCTCTCATTGTCAAGCGGATGCTGCCCGAAAATGGATGAAGACAGTCAGACAGCTTATTTTGATTCAGTTGTTCAGCAAGCAATGACTTTTAGCACTTGTAAATACTGTAGAGCACTATATAACACGTACTTAAAAGTGTTGCCTTTTCATTTTAGTTCATTAAAACCTCTTTTTCTTTAAAAATAGTTTTTTTTTCCTCCCAATTTCAACATACAGTAATTAAAGCTTACGTAGACCCTTTCTTCGGAAAAAATCCAGTTGTCCGAAATTTTAACTATCCGAATGGGGTCCGGTCCCAACTGATTCGGATAACTGGAGTTCTAGTGTACCTATATGTGTGCAGATTATTGCATGTTGGTCCATTATTATCAGATCCTGCATATTTGGAAAAATAATACAGTTCCGTGCATAATAAAGGGTTCAATTCATAGTAGTTCATAAGAATGTACATTTCCATCTTTCGTTGATAGGCATTTATACACTATTATTAATGCAATTAAATGTAAAGTTGTAAGGCATTTTCTCCCTCCTTCCAGTATGCCTTCGTGGTGTAACAGTTAGCACACTCGACGCGTATTTTAGAGTTCCAGGTTCGAGTCCCGGCGAGGGCATTGCACATTTCATCAGTTTCCTCACATCAAAAAAATTCTAAATGGCTCTACAGTGGCGCCCGAACTAAAAGGTGGTGGATGAGGATTCTTCACCGCCAGGATTGGGCGATTACGTCCCCTAATCCCCAGTCGCCCTTTAAAAGAGAGAGTATATAGGGTATTTTCTCCCTATTTTCTGCATGCCTTCGTGCTATAACAGTAGCACACTCGGCTCCTTTTCAAGAGGTCCAGGTTCGAGTCGCGACGAGGGCATTGCTCATATTTCATGTCTTATGCTTCAAAATAACCTAATAACTCTACAAAGTTAAGGAATGTAATATACTTTATTAAAACCTGTAAACAAAACAATTATGAATGTACTATATAATAGACAATCGTGCGTAAAGCCCTTCATGTTTCTCAGTACTGTAAATAGTTAGAGAAGGTGAACGTGCATGCTTAACGATATCATAGACTGAATGCCGGTTCTTGTATTAGGGTGTCAGAAGTTCAATATTTAGAATGGAAAGGTTCGGCGTGCGCGTGACCTTCGCATAGTTTGCGAAAGTTTGCCTTTGTTAGAAAGACGAAAACAATCACTACTTGGAAGGAACCATAATAAAATTTAGGAAAGTTTGTTCTTTCATTGAGTAAAGGGAAAATTACGAGAATATTTTGTAAGGTTTTAGTTAAACTAACCAAGTTTATTTTAATTTAAATCTTTTCTATCTCCTCTCTGCTTCAACTTCCTGTCAGAAGAAGCGCGCGTTTTTAGCTTATGCTAATTTTTGAAGTTCAGCCAAGCACTATTTAAGACAGAGGTAGAAACCTCTCGGTGTGTGAGAGCTTTGCCTCAGATCACGGTCACGCTGCTCAACGTTCGCCTGACCAGCTAGCAGTTTAAATTTATAAGCCATAGTGCTTACTACGTGATTGCATTGTAAAATAAATTAAAGTGCGGTAGTATTTAGTATACCTTGCTACGCACCCTTTTAGATAGAGGCCAACTTCCGCGAATTGCTCTGCGAAGCAAAGTTTAATTTAAGTTCTATTTTAATTTATTTAAATTTATTTGATTGTTAAGTTCGACCAAAGTGTGGTCTGTTACGTTCTGTATCTCTCCCGAATTGGGAGGTTTGTATTTAATAGTGATTGAATAAAAGAGGATTTCAAATCCCTTCACGTGCAGTTATTCTCCAGCCCAGCAGTTACATCAGAACATAGCGTACCTTCCGCTCCCTGTTCCAGTTCAGGACTTAGAACGTAAGGATAAGAACCCTTTACAGAATTTACCATGTTCTCAAAGAATACACACAGAATGCTAAGTCCTGATAGTGGCGCCCGCACAAAAAGAAGAGGATGGCCTCAACAACAAGAAGACGAACCTGAGACACCTGCTGTACCTGTCCAGAATCCTGAGATAGCACCTCCTGGCATAGAAGGATTCGGCTACATCGTACAAACCATGCGAGCAGCCATGAAGCCAGCGGCAAGTTTTGACGGCAAGACAGCCGTAATCAATTTCCTGGAAAAGCTAGACTCCCACTTCATGCTATATCCAGTCCACGAATTTCAGAAAGTCGCTCTTGCTACCAGCGCTTTGAAGGGCCAAGCGCTAAGTTGGTTCAAGTGCATCGGAAAGAATCTCTTGGGGGAACCAGGAAGCCCCACATACACGTATGAAAATTTCAAGAATTCTCTAGTGAAAGCATTTCCCGTGGTGCGAGATCGAGCCAGATTGGAAGCTGAACTGTTTAGCCGATACCAAGAAAGAATAGAAGATTTGTCTAATTTTATTTTGAGGAAAATTCAAGTTTTCAAGCTTTTGTATGGAAGTCGCCCGGATCCTGAAATTATTCAAGTTATACTTCCTAGGCTACTGCCCCAAGTTCAAGATTTCATCGAACTAAGAAATCCAACAACATTAGACAGATTATTTGAGCTCGCGGTACAATTTGAAAGCCGAAGAACAGCCGACAACGAACGACGACGCCAATTTGAGCGAAGAAGTCAGTGGAGTTCGCCAAGACCGCAGCAAAAGCAAAATCAAAGTTACGGGAATAAGGCGAAGCAATGGCCGAAGAAAGATGTGTCTCCTAAAGCGAGCGGCGAACGAAGGGAATTTAATAGAAGAACAAGCAAAGATTCCGAGGGCAACCAGAAGAAAAAGAATTTAAACTAAGAGGGATTTCTTCGAGGAAGGTGAAGAAGTCCGAAGCAGCGCAAAACCCTTCCAAAATCAATTTAAACACCGTGGTCGTTAAGAATTTGAGTTTGCCGAAGATTGAAGTTCTAATCAACAACATACCGGCGACAGCCCTCTTGGATACAGGAGCCCAAAGCAGCTTCGTATCGGAAAGATTCTTTAAGAAGCACTTTCGACGTTACAGAATTTTTAGTGCAAGAGACACGGATGTCATAGCGGCCCAAGGAGAAAAATGTAGCTGTTTAGGAAAAGTACCATTGTTCGTGCGTATCAACAACGAACAGGTAAGAATCCTGTTTTATATTGTGCGTAACCTGCAGACTTGTATTATTCTAGGTGTGGACTTTTTTAGTTTGGCAGAAGCAAAAATTGATTTCAAGGGGGGAGAACTAACATTAAATATGAAGCCAATTGAAGCGAAGAATGATAAGCCCCCGCAGCTGGACTTGGAACATTTACAAGCAGAGGAAAAAGAGAAAATCCAAGGTCTGGTAAGTCACTTTGCGAATTTATTTAGTGATGTACCAGGCTTTACGCAGGTGGTGAACCACGACATTGACACGGGGGACGCTCAGCCAGTTAGGCAAAAGCCATATAGATATGATAGGACAAAAGAAGAAATAATTGAACATCATATTAAAGAGATGTTAAAGAATAAAATCATCACGCCAATTTCTAGCAGTTATGCTAGCCCCGTTGTCCTGTGTAAGAAAAATAATGATTACCCGATTACGCACCCGAAGCGGTGGCGTTTTGCTATAGATTATCGCAAGTTAAATTCAGTTACAAAATATCCTGTATATCCGTTGCCGATAATTGAAGAAATTATTCGAAATATTTCGTCTACAAAATACATGACTACATTAGATCTCACGAGTGGCTATTTTCAGATTGGGGTAAAACCCGAGGACGTACACAAAACCGCGTTCATAACGAAATCTGGTACGTACGCATTTCTTAGAATGCCGTTCGGATTATCCGGCGCGCCGGCAACGTTCCAAAGATGTATGGACATCGTCTTAAGACCAGTCCTTGGTAAAAGCACTTTCATATATTTAGACGATATTATAATTACGAGTAGTACTCTAGAACAACACTTACAAGATTTAAGAAAAGTATTTTCATTGTTAAACGAAGCTGGTTTAAAGATAAATGCGTCTAAATGTAAATTTGCCGCAAAAGAGTTACGTTATTTAGGATTTAAAATTTCCCAAAAGGGAATCGAAACGGATCAGTCAAAAATAGTAGCCATTAGAAATTATCCTGTTCCTAAAACAGCGAAGAAATTATCGTCGTTTCTCGGGATGTGTTCATATTACCGGGCTTTCATTAAAGACTTTGCAAAAATAGCTGAGCCACTGCTAAAGTTGAAAAGAAAAAAAGCTAGGTTTTCGTGGTCAGCAGAAGCCAACTTGGCGTTTCAAAAATTGAAAGACGCATTGACTCAAGCTCCCGTCTTAAAATTTCCAGAAGGGGATAAAGGATTAGAGATTTCAGCGGACGCTTCAGATTTCGCGATTGGTGCAGTGCTTTCCCAAAATGGTCAGCCCGTGGCTTTTTTCAGCCGAACATTAAATGAAACCCAAAGAAACTATTCCGCAACAGAGAGAGAAACTCTCGCAGTGTTAGCATCAGTACAGAAATTTCGTGTGTTCTTTGGAAGTTCTCCAGTAACTGTATATACCGACCACGCGGCGGTCACTAGACTCTATTCTGGAAAAAATTTATCACCCAGATTAATAAGGTGGGCTCTCAAATTACAGGAATATAACCTAATAATTAAACATACGCCGGGAAAGGAAAATGTTGTGGCAGATGCTTTAAGCAGAATTAACTTAGATGAAAATGGAAGTGTAATTAAGATAGCCATGTTAACATCCAAAGTATTAGATTCTCGTGAAACAGTAATAGCCGAACTCAAAAAAGATCCGGAGTTCAAAAATATATACAATTATTTGGCCGACCCTGAGAATTTCAATCATCCGGATATTGTGCCGATAAGAAATAGGGCCGAAAATTACGAATTAATTGACGGACTGTTATTCTATACGAAAGCTACTAATGAGAATCATGAATATAGACCGGTTATCCCAGCTAGCATGAGGTTGAATGTATTAGAAGAGTTGCATGATTGTGCCATTTCGGCTCATTTAGGTATAAGAAAAACTGTTCAGAGAGTTCGCGAGGCAGTTTTCTTTCCAGAACTGCAAAAGTTTACTAGGGCGTATGTCCAGTCGTGCCCAACATGTCAATTAAATAATTATGTTAATTTCCGCCCGGCCGGGTTCCTAAATAGTATTAAATCAGAATTCCCAAATCAAATAATAGGCATCGATTTACTTGGACCTTACCCTCGAAGTAAAGTTAATAAAAGCCGATATCTTTTAGTTATAGTGGATCATTTTAGCAAATGGTTAGAGTTAATTCCGTTAAAACGCGCGTCTGCAAAAATTGTAGTAGATTCAATTCTAAATAAGTATATTTTAAAATACGGGGCGCCCCTAAAAGTTATTTCAGACAATGGTCCTCAGTTTGTTAGTAAAATGTTTGAGGAAATGTGTGCAAAACTGGGCATACGTCATCTAAAGATGGTCCCGTATCGTCCGCAGTCAAACATAGCGGAACGGGTGAATAGAAATGTAGTGAAAATAATTCGTAGTTATGTGAAAAACTATCACTCTACCTGGGATAGCCATATAAATGAATTTGCATTTGCACTTAGGACCGCCAAACACGATACTACACAAAAAACACCCGCTGAACTCTTCTTAGGAAGAAAGATCTTGACCCCCCTAGATAAACTGTTCTTTGTACAGGAAAGGGCAGAAGAATTTAAAATGAGTGATATACAAAAGTTAATACGGGAAGCGACGGAAAATATAGAAATGGCCCAAAGAAAACAGAAATTGTACTATGACCTAAAAAGAAGAGAGGTCAAGTACAATGTGGGAGATGAAGTGTTGAAGATTAAACACAACTTGTCAAATGCCCCAGAGGAAAAGGTGGGGAAATTTTTTCCGCGTTTTGAAGGCCCGTTCACAATTGAACAAATTACGGGGGCAGTGGTTATATTAAAAAGAAATGATGGTCAAACGCTCAAAGCGAATGTGGACCAAATAAAACCGTTCTATAATCGCAGCAAAATGGCTGTATTTAAAGATTCGTTTCAGGATCCGAGGCAATCGACTAGCCAGGAAGATATACGTCAGCAAAAACAGCAGGAACCAGCTACAACGGCATCGAAATGTCAGAAGAAGAAAGCTCCCCCCCAACAAAGAAATAAGAACCAAAAAGGTGGTTTCAAAAGAAAGTCTCACGATGCAGGTGAACAAATCTACGAACGGAATTACGAGCGCACCAAGAGAAGAAAGCAGAATGGGCAAGGGAAGCCCAATGTATCCAAAAGAACTGTGGAATCATCGGACAGGTGCCTGAGAAGCAAGAAACGTCGATTGCAGCCTGAGAATCAACTTCCCGAATACAGCAGGAACCAGGACAAGCAACGAGCAAGGGCCCAGGAGAGAAGGGCCCAGTCCACCAAACGTCCAGCGGAGCAACCTCCTCTACAAAGGAAATTGCCGAGGATACAACGACGGAATTTCAAAAGAAAAAGAGACGAGCAGGCTCCGAAAGAACAACGAAAAACGAGGAAACTGAACCAGGCCACAACTTACTCAAGTTTTAAAGATTGGGCCAAGAAAAGGATGGACGATCATAATAAGATAAGTACAATTTCGTATTCAAAAGTTTAGTTAATTTTTGAGTATACTGCAAGTTGCAGGACTGATTTTACCTCAAGCGAGGTTGACTTTTACGCCAAGTGAGCGATAAGTTCTCATATGGAAAGTAAAATGTTTTGTTAAAAGAAATTGTAATTCTTAAAGATTTAAAATTACTTAATTTTGTAAATAGATTAATTCTGTAAAAGCAATGAATTGCTGAAAAGAATATGTTAACTAAATGATTTTGTATGACGCTTTGTCTAAAGACTTGTAAAATGTCTAGAATGAAAATTCGGAAAATTGAAAAACACGATTTAGTCTGTAGACTATTAATTCAATGTAATTTGATATTTCAAGAAAGTACCTTGAGAAAGGAATAGGAAGCACTTGCTGTAAGCTTAGAAATTTAACCTATATTTCTGTAAGCTTAGAAATTTAACCTCTATTTGCATTTCAGGATTGCTATGAAATTGTTAATGTGTTATGAAATGTAACAAATAATATTATGCTAGCAATGCACGTTAAGTGCAATATTAATGTGAATGTTGTGTGCAAACTGCGAATTTGTATGCATGAAAAGTTAAAGATTGACTATTTTAGAATGCAAGTGTTAATTAGGCTCTCCACCAAATACACTTAAAGTGTTAGACATAAAGCTAGTGAGAACCTTAGGATTAGCTGGTTATAGGGCGTTTTTTTCAGGTCTCGTATGTCAAGTTCTAACTAATGTTAGTCGATTGTAGGTGGAAGAGTTGAACACCCCCGAACACATAAAAACCCGCAATGGCGGTTTGCTTTACATCCAACACCGGTGAGAGAGCATACGGGGGAAGAATTTAATTGTGCTTGAATGATAATGTGTGTGTGCAAAATTACACAAAAAAAAAAAAATAAGGATTTGTACCACTTAGAATTATTCTGTTATTATGTCATACTAAAGTTGTTTTCCTTCCAGATTTTGCTGGAAGGAGTAAGACTGTTTGAAGAATAAGACTTGAAAAAAAAAATGTTGAAGATTGTTGTTCCAGAAAATTTCGTCTGTATTTTACACAAACATATATTGCCTTGTAAGAGTTGGCCTAAGTTTAGAACAGTGAAATTTTCGACTATTTAGAATTGCTAGTTTTCAACATGGTCCGTTTGGACCAAAGTAGTTTAACTATCGCAATTCTGGCGGGAAGTTTGTAAGGTTTTAGTTAAACTAACCAAGTTTATTTTAATTTAAATCTTTTCTATCTCCTCTCTGCTTCAACTTCCTGTCAGAAGAAGCGCGCGTTTTTAGCTTATGCTAATTTTTGAAGTTCAGCCAAGCACTATTTAAGCCAGAGGTAGAAACCTCTCGGTGTGTGAGAGCTTTGCCTCAGATCACGGTCACGCTGCTCAACGTTCGCCTGACCAGCTAGCAGTTTAAATTTATAAGCCATAGTGCTTACTACGTGATTGCATTGTAAAATAAATTAAAGTGCGGTAGTATTTAGTATACCTTGCTACGCACCCTTTTAGATAGAGGCCAACTTCCGCGAATTGCTCTGCGAAGCAAAGTTTAATTTAAGTTATATTTTAATTTATTTAAATTTATTTGATTGTTAAGTTCGACCAAAGTGTGGTCTGTTACGTTCTGTATCTCTCCCGAATTGGGAGGTTTGTATTTAATAGTAATTGAATAAAAGAGGATTTCAAATCCCTTCACGTGCAGTTATTCTCCAGCCCAGCAGTTACATCAGAACATAGCGTATTATCCGCTCACTGTTCCAGTTCAGGACTTAGAACGTAAGGATAAGAACCCTATCACCGAATTTACTATGTCTGCAAAGAGCATACACAGAGCACTAAGTCCTGGTAATTTTATTAAATTTTCAGAATATAGTGCTCAAATGCTAGGGGGCGGGGAGAAATACTGTTGCGTGCGTACGGGTTCGTTATGGATTGAATGCACAAGTCGTTAAAAAGTTAACAAAAATCTATTCTTTCCAAAAGAAATAAATCAAAATGCTGAAATATTTCTTCAGAGATATTCGTACAGTATCACAATATCTCAAACTTTAAACAAAATTCACTTCAAGACAGCTAAAGTTAATCCAATCTCACAGCGAATTCTCTACAATCAATCACAGTATTAAGTAAACAAACAGCAGTTCGTTTTAAACAGCTACAACTACGACTGAGATGAGGTGTGTAAATTCGGCTGCTATAAGCTTTTGAATTAACACGAGATCATTCTTTTACTTTCTCGATTTTTCTTTATTACAAAAGCAATTACGAGATATTTATTTATTAAATATTAAATGCATGCGCTCTTGTATTTTTAGTTTTCCGGCTCAGCTTTCTCTTACAGTTCGTCATGCGCTGCATAGCACGGGAAAACAAAACAATTTTAATTACAATTATAAATAAATAGCCAAATAAATATGAAATCTGTAACACTGCCCCCTTCACAAGGACTGCACGTCCCGGGCAGTACAATTCTTGAACAAGAAGCCAACTTACAACTAAGGCATCAATGCAATAATAAACATTACGTTACTATAACAAAATAAACAATAATTGCAATAAGTAACTTTCCGCAAATCAAATACTATCAAACGCTACATACAATTCAAATACAATCAAATACTAAATACAAATACTAGCAAATACAAATACTATCAAACACAAATACAAATACTAGCAAATACAAATACTATCAAACACAAATACTATCAAATACAAAAAGGACCATGGTCTTATACTATTTACATGACTATTTACAATTATATGCACAACGTACTATAGCCACAGTAATAAGCTAACCTGTCGTAATGGACGACTTAAGGCTTAGAGTCCGATGACTTAACGGATCCGAAACAGGACGTCGTTCAGCCTGTTTAGGACTGTGTACGTTCCATTCCAAGGTGACTGTGGTGTCGGACAGAGTTTATTCCATCGAGTGGGATTCCACAACCACACCTTGTCTCTTTCGTTGGAAAGATGGCTAATAGCTCTCGTGTCGTAGCGGGTCTTCATCTTCTCCGTCGCTACGTTGAGTCGCTTTCGTGCAGATCGGTGCATCACTTCAAACCGGGTCTGGACATCTCGGATGTATTCCTCAAGAGATGAAGACGCATCTGGAGGGCGACCAAACAAGAGATCACTAGGCAGAGGAAGGTCACGACCGGTGAGCATCTAGGATGGAGAATTGCCGGTAGTCTCAGCTTTCTCGTCGACCCTAATATGATTCGGCAGCTTTCTGAGCAGGGTCGTTCAGACAACGCTACGGCGTTTCGAGATGAGGATCTTTTCTGATGAAGGATAGATATCTCCTCTGATTCTGAAAGCTGTTTGTCGTTTTTGAAGTCCAAGGAAAAATTGTAGTTCCTTAAAAAGTCCAATCCGGGTATGCAAGAATCTGTAATATCTGCCATATATGCCGTGTGATGGTAAGGGGCACTTCATGTTCACGTTTAATTTCCTATCGATGTCAATTTTCTCGCCGGACGCAGTCTGGAGGGTAACACAGGATGACGTCAAAATCAGCTTATTTTTAAATCGTTGAGCTAAATCTTTCCGAATGATGATAATATTAGCTCCTGTGTCAATGACCATATTGCAAGGAACTTCATCGATATGCCCATTAATGGATAGTCCATCACTGTTGCCACTCACTTCAGAAATCTTGAGCGCTTTAAAACAGGGTTTTTCACTATCTGACAACCTCCGCACCTCGATATTGTCATTAATTTGCCTCTAGCGTCGTTCTTTGGATATGATCTTATTTTTCGTACCCTGGGGTGTTCTGAAGTTCCTTCGTACGTGGCCTTCAGCTCTGTAGTTCCAGCATTTTGGTTTCTTGTCACTTCCTTTTCCATCTCATGGCATTTAATTGTCTGTTTATATCGTCCGTCTTATTTTCCGTTCTCTTGTGTGTTCGACAGTTCCTTTGCATGTGCCCTAAAGCATCGCAGCTCCAGCACTTTAATGTGGGTTTCTTGTCACCAATATTTTGTTGCAAGGCATTCAGTTGTATTGTTAAATCATCTAAACGAGCCATCAATTGATCCACTGGCTCGTGGACTCGCACAGCTCTGACTGGGTGGTGATCTCTACGAGTTGCTTGCTGAGCTGCCTCGAATTTCATGGCGTATACTAGAGCGCTTTTTATAATCTTCACATCAGCCAATCGCAATGCTTTCTTTATTTCAGGATCCAGGATGCCGTCGATGAAGTATTGCAGGGACAGGATTCCCCTTGTTTCTATCGGACACTCCGAAAAGGCGAGGTGGGACAGCCTTTCAACATCCGTGGCGAGCTCCTGGAGTGTTTCCGTGGGCTTCTGTTGACGAGATTTTAATTAAAGCCTGCTGTAGTTTTTCTCCCCGGAGCGCAGCTCCAGTGCGCCGGATAGAGCTTCGATAGAGCTTCGAAGTCTAGTCTCTGGTTTCCTGAAACAGTGTGCAAGATATCCGTTGCGTCTTCTCTCAGTGAAGCAGCGAGATGACAGGCCTTAGCTTGGGAATCCATCCATTCGCATCCGCAACTATAGAAAATTGTGTCTTACACACTTGCCAGGAGGTCTTCCTATCATATGACGATAGCTTCAAAGAGGGGTGAGCAGGCATGAGTAAAAATTTGAAACCATCCGAATTGTTTCCTGCTGTCATTATGCACTTCTTAAAGGCGCCAACTTCTTTGGTGATGGCAGCAGAAACCCTGTCAGGTTGTTCATCGGCACTAACTCTGTCTTCTATTTGTTCTTTCATAGAAGAAACTCTGTAATCGATTTGTTGTTCCACGGCAGAAACTCTATCTTGTATTTGTTCCTTGACAGAAGAAACGTTCTTTTCGATTTGTCCAACTTTATTTTCAACGACGTCTATTCTGCCTTCCGTACACTAAACGTTTTTTCTATTATAGAGGTAATCTCATCTTTAACAGTTTTCATTTCACCTTTAACAGATTTTTCCATCTTTTCCTGAACGACTCTCATCTCTTCTTTAACGGATTCTTGACCAGCTTCCATCTTTTCTTGACCTACTTTCATGTCCTCTTGACGGATTCTTGGCCAGCTTTAATCTCTTCTTTAAATGCAGCAAAGGCTGCCATAAACTGCTTTAATTGTTCTTCCATTGCTCTAGTTAAAGGCATTCAACCCCACTCCTGACACCAAAAATTGTTGCGTGCGTACGGGTTCGTTATAGATTGAATGCACAAGTCGTTAAAAAGTTAACCAAAAATTATTCTTTCCACAAGAAATAAATCAAAATGCTGAAATATTTCTTCAGAGATATTCGTACAATATCACAATTTCTCAAACGTTAAACAGAATTCACTTCAAAACGGATAAAGTTAATCCATTCTCACAGTGAATTCCGTACAATCAATCACAGTATTGAGTAAACAAACAGCAGTTCACTTTAAACAGCTACAACTACAACTGAGATGAAGTGTTTAAATTCGGCTGTTATAAACTTTTGAATTAGCACGAGATCGTTCTTTTACTTTCTCGATTTTTCTTTATTACAAAAGCAATTACGAGATTTTTATTTAATAAGCATTAAATGCACACGCTCTTGTATTTTTACTTTTCCGGCTCAGCTTTCTCTTACAACTCGTCCCGTGCTCTGCATTGCACGGGAAAATAAAACAATTTTAATTACAATTATAAATAAATAGCCAAATAAATATGAAATCCGTAACAATACGCTAAGAAATACGGTATTTTTAAACATAATGAAAAACAACATGAACAGCTTTGTCTGACATTAGGAGACATTCACAGTTAGGTTAGATCTCTCGTCTCTTTAATCTTCTCTGCCTTACTTAGGACCATGATTATTATTTTTTTCTGTATAGCCTGGCCTTCTTCTTTTTTTTTACTCACTTTTTACCTGGATTTACACTCATGTCCATAAATTAAGGATAATTCGGAGTCACGCGGAAACCGAACTCTAAAATAAATATATCACCTGTAAAATCACTACACACATCTTCAAGAATCATATGCGAATTTCGGGAAGTAGCCAGATGACACCGATGGTACGTCACAATGACGAGAGTGTAAGAGAGTGATCTATAAGGAATACAGGCAAAGAAGTAAAATTGTTCGCAGGCGCTTTATAAGCATTTTAGTGAAATAACCGAATAGTTATGACACAAAGGACGCATTTGGATGATTTTTTACGTGGTAGAATTATCGGCCGTCTGGAATGTGGGCGTACCCAACTGGAAGTATCAGACGAACTTGGAATTGCCCAGAGTGTCATCTCCAGGCTTTGGAAACGATTTCAAGATGATGGTAATGTGAGTAGACGTTACAGCACAGGTCGCCCCAGAGTTACAACGGCGAATGAGGACCGGTATTTGGCAGTTACTGCCAAAAGAAACAGGCGGAGCACAGCCTCAGACCTATCTCGTCAGCTCTCTTCGGCCACTGGTACGATAATTTCAAGGCAGACCGTGTACAGACGCTTAGGGCAGATTGGTCTATATGCTCGTAGACCTTTCAGATACGTTCCACTTACTACAACTCACTGTCGCCTGCGGTTAGCCTGGAGTAGAGAGCATGCATTGTGGACACCGCAACAGTAGGCTTGTGTGATGTTTTCCGACGAGTCCAGTTTTAGCTTGCTGTCTGTTTCTCGCGGACTTTCATATGGAGAGATCCAGATACCCGTTACCACCAAAGAAACATCATTGAACGACACCGTTACGGTGGTGCAGGAGTGCTCTTTTGGGGTGCAATTATTCTGGGTTCCAGAATTGACCTGCATGTTCAAATTGGAACCATGAGAAGCCAAATCTATCGGGATGTCATTCTGGAACAACATGTACGTTTGTTTCGGGGCGCCATGGGCGCACAATTTGTGTTGATGGATGACAACGCCCGTCCTCACCGTGCAAACATCGTAAGCGAATGCCTTTAATCGGAGGATATCACCCGTATGGACCGGCCAGCATTTTCACTGGACTTGAATCCAGTAGAAAACGTGTGGGACATGCGTGGCCGACGAGTTGCAGCCCGCCAACCTCCTCCTACATGTCTACCGGAACTTCGGAGAGCATTGCTTTTTGAGTGGTGCAATATCCCCCAAGATCAGATCGATAATGTGATACTCAGCATGCCTAGGCGTTGTACGGACTGTATTGCATCGTCTGGGAGACATACAATGTATTAACAATCATACCAACCATGTAATATTGGTTTTTTTAAATAGGTTTTTCTTTGTAATTTGCTCCAGAGAGAAAAGATCGCTAATTGTTTTAATAATATCAAACATATAACATCTTTTTTTGCTCTTTACCTTTTGTTTAATAAATATGCTTTACAAATAAGTCAAATTTGTTTTGCTTCTAACGCTTCCTTTGCCTGATTTTGCATTATCCTTAATTTATGGACATGAGTGTAATTTCGCATCAAATGCTGCGAAATTATTTTCCTTTCAAACAAAATTTCCCTTTTCTAATTGCCTTTCTTTCTCAGCTAAGCTAAACGTTTCTCTCTGCGGGCAGAAGAACTCAGCGGGTGCAAAACAAGACATCTATCCCAGGCAGCATGCATTCGTAAATTGACCGCGAAAAATGCGTGAAATTTACGAAGAGCCCTTCGTGTAAACTATAACTTGAACGTAAAAATATTATAAAAAGGTGTGAGAAAAAAGTAGTAAATATTTATGTATATTTTTACGTTACAATATGCGTAATTTAGGCGTCAAATTTAGGTATATTCAGGCGAATCACTGTGCTTTATTCGACGGTTTTACGTATAATGTATTCAAATTTCAAATATTTGCGTATATGTTTGGTAAAAATTTACGTATATTCATCGCATACGTAAATACTCATAATTTTTTACTTCATAAAGTTTTAATGAAAGTTTACGCAAATTAGCACAATATTTTCATGTAGCATAGAAATTTACGTTTTTACTTCGCATATAATAAAAACTCAGGTAAATTTTCTGTAGTTTTTTTTACGTATAAACGTGCATTTTTGGCAAAACATTGTGTTAATCAATTACTTTCTCATTAAATCTACTACTGAGTTTAAACTAGCATTTTTGGTAAAATTTGCACATAATTAGCACCATATTTCTTCTATTGTACGTACATCAGGAACGTAAAAAATGCCGTTTTAAATGCGTATGTTATTTATATACCGGCACGTTTAACCTATCACTAAAATAGAATATGTATGATATACCACCACTGGCACATTTTCCCATACATTTGTTGAAATCTTAAATAGTTTATTAGCTAAAATAGGAAAATTTTGTTCATTTAATGCATCAATTTTCTGAAATGTAGGAATATACTGCAGGGCTGCAATTATCAGGACTTAGTGTTCTGTGCATACTCTTTGCAAACATGGTGAATTACTTACAAGGTTCTTATCCTCAAAATCTAAGTCCTGAACTGGAACAGGGAGCGGAAGGTACGCTATGTTCTGATGTAACTGCTGGGCTGGAGAATAACTGCACGTGAAGGGATTTGAACTCCTCTTTTATTCACTCACTATTAAATACAAACCTCCCAATTCGGGAGAGATACAGAACGTAACAGACCACACTTTGGTCGAACTTAACAATCAAATAAATTTAAATAAATTAAAATGGAACTTAAATTAAACTTTGCTTCGCAGAGCAATTCGCGGAAGTTGGCCTCTACCGAAAAGGGTGCGTAGCAAGATATACTAAATACTACCGCACTTTAATTTATTTTACAAAGCAATCACGTAGTAAGCACTATGGCTTATAAATTTAAACTGCTAGCTGGTCAGGCGAACGTTGAGCAGCGTGACCGTGATCTGAGGCAAAGCTCTCACACACCGAGAGGTTTCTACCTCTGGCTTAAATAGTGCTTGGCTGAACTTCAAAAATTAGCATAAGCTAAAAACGCGCGCTTCTTCTGACAGGAAGTTGAAGCAGAGAGGAGATAGAAAAGATTTAAATTAAAATAAACTTGGTTATTCATTGCATATGAATATATCGCAGGGTATATATCACATTAAAGTAACTACTGCGATGAAAAATAGAAATAATTTTAAAATCACGAAAAAATACAATATTTTATATAAAAAGTTCATATTTGATGTTATGTACTGATTAAATATAAAAGATAAATAACTCTTACGTGTTTTACCTTGAGAAAAAACAAAAGAAAGGACACATCTACCTTTTTTTCAGACTACAATTTCATTCATTTTCAATTCAATTCACTTCATAAAAATATATCAACAGTTTCTTCATAGAAAATCAACCTACGTATATCTCATTTACGAAATTCCTTCTTCATTAATGGCAATTTTATTTGAATAAGCTTATCGTTTGGTTGATTAATGTTTTACAACACATGTATTTTTCACATGTAGCGAAACCTACGAGAAATGTACAAAAGACATTTTATGTTCTCTCAGTCACTTTAAAAATGCATTTTTGAGCTAATACTTTGATGCTATAATTATTTCGTCTATTGGTAAACTAATCTGCAGTAACTGATATTAGCAAAGTGTACATAAATTAGAAATAGTGAGTGCTAAGGAAAACCATCTTAATTGTATTAAGAAGACTTCTCTGACCTAGAGGAAATACAGTACAATGTACTATATGCAATTCAGCAGCAGCTAAGATGCATCTCGGGCATGGCACTTTACTATTCTTAACTTGGAAAAGAGGAGAAATTCTATTTCTATCTCACTGTTAGTAATTATTTTTAGAAAAATCCTTAATACTAAAATTTACTGTGCATTTAAAATTCTGTTCAATTAAATTTTGTTCATTTGAGGTTACTTAGCATAAATCATTATTATAAGTACACATTCTTATATCTACTGCATGTATAGATTAGGTTTTGAAAACTTAAATTACAATAAATGCAAAAGGGAAACATTGAAAGAAACATTAAATAGCAGTGATTTCTTAATCCTTCATAAATCAGCATTTCATTTATGAAGCTCAGCCTAAATTGCTTAAAAATTAATTCCAATGATGCAGAATAGCATTTAATGAAATAATTATTTGTATGATGAGTTCAGTGTTACTCTTAAGATTTCAGCAACTATGGATTGTAATTAATGACTGATTGTTCCTAAAGTTGC